>MJUU01005826.1:20820-32532 GCA_002080025.1 Modiolus philippinarum
AGGCTGACCCCGAGGGTCCCGGGATATAGAAATAGGACCCATTCCGTGGTTGTGCGGGATTAATAAATACACAACCCATCTTTCGGACGGGATGTAAACTCAGGTCCACGTGTTGGAAGAAATGCCACGCTTCCTGCACGTTAAAGAACCCTTGTAGCAAGCTCTTTTTGGGGTGGTCCGTAGGTGATCGGCTACAAGGCTAAATTCCCCGCCCTAAACGATTTCACCCTACTTTTCCAGTGGCAGTCAGAATTTCCCGTCCAAAGGCCCTTTCCATACCCCAAACATTTATTTATTAACCAACTTGTTCTCGTCTTGATATAGCTGAAATATTGCTGAGTAGACGTTAAACAATATTCAATCAATCAATCAATCAATCTTACGACTGCTTGAATTAGAATATCAAATTTCCTACAGATGAGCAAGCAAAAAATATGAGAAAAGAAACATAACGTAGAATAATAAAAAACGCAAAAAGAGAAGGCAAAAAGTAAATAGCTGTTGTCAAGTGATATTCTAAATGCTTTCAACTGGAATATTTTCTCAGAAAGTCTCAATGGCATCTTTCAAAAGTTGAACGAGTGATGGTTAAACGCTGTTTTGTAGACAGCATTTTATTATCAACCATAAAAAATATGACTTGTATAATATTATTTATTGATTTTGGTATTAAATAAATAAATGCTTTAGGAGATAAAAAAAAACAGTTTCTTGTCGTTAATTCCTCAATCAAATATAGTAACAATGAAAGCAGTTCTCTCTTCAGCTGTTTACCCCAAACCTTCTCCTCTCCAGTTTTCATATGAAAAATATTTCCAGAAATTGACATTACATTGCGTAACTACATAGCATTAAGAATGTTGTTAAATAACTTAAATTCATTCGCCATATTGTATTTTGGAACTGCATTCGTTAAATAATTTGGATATAATGATAATCTTATTCATCTTAAGAAGTAATTAATTTTAAAGATTATAATTATATATTTTGAACGTCGATTTTCGTAATTATTGTCATCATTTGAAATACAAAAATACCCTAGTTGCATATAAACGGTAAATTTTGCTATGTTGTATAAAGAGGTTTGAAGGAATATTTTCTCTCATTAGTAGCATTAAAATCAAATTAGATGAAAAACTATGTTCAAAAATAGTGTAAATAGTCTAAAATAGAAAAAAAAGTCTAAAATAAAAAATCTAAAAACCATAAAGCAGAACTACTAGTAGAGTAAGTGAGAACCGAACCGTCAATCCAAAACGAATAATCCAAGGATAATCACAACATCGGAAACCACAAAGAAACAGAGACATAACATGAAAACGGCACAGAAAAGAAAAATGAAGGCACACACACACACAAAGATGAACAACACGGACCCAATAAAAACCATGGGTGAGATCAGGTGCACTGGTAGAGTAAGCATCTTCTGCTTCTTATAAGACACCCGCCGTGTTGAACATAAACTCAAATCCGTGAGAGGAAACAGCAATTCAGGGAAAAGAGAAAGGGAAAAGGGAAATATCTGTTGTCTTTGAGAAACAGATATCCCATAGCGTTCCACAAGATAGTGCTGTCGACCGTAAAACTTCTGGAGGGATGACTTCAATTTTTCGGTAACATACCCTTGTTGAAGTAGCCTATTTGTGAGTAACTGGGCTCATATATAAGAAATCTATAAGTTTTTTTTAAGAAATGCCTATGGTTTTTAATTGCACTTGTGTCGTCAACGCTTATTTTATTTATTTAGCAATAAAAGAAAGGCGTTGTTACAAAGCAAATCGAATGTGAGAACCATAATCTGTCAGAAAAAGCAAACAATTCGATTTAAAAAAACCAAAGAGCAGACTAAACCTAAAGCACAAAATTGGAAATAGGACAAAAATCTATGTATCCATTCTATTATATGTATGTATATACGTACGTATATTAAAATTAAGCTAAACAATAATTACAGCAGATTAATTTTCAAAAACAAAACACACAAACCTAAGATATACTGATACAAATTTGCATCTGTCAAAACATATACACCGGCACCCTAAAATTGAACAAAATTAGTTACATGTATAAGTAAGCAGATATGAATATTTGATTAGTGATATAATTATGCTCTGAACGATATATTTGTACAAGAAAAATTCTTGGAACTTAAACAATATAGAGCAGCCTTCACGTTTATCAGATTGATGACTTAGTGGTAGCAATTTGCAAATTAATCATTTATTTGTATTATCTTTTTCAGATTAGATACTTTTAAATCAATTTTACTACTAGTTTAAATATTTATACTGATACATTTTGTTAATACAAATCTTTTTGACAAGATCATTACAATAAAACTGATATAGAACTACTTATAGTTGGGAGAAGTTGCTTCAAGAAACACAAAAACGTACATCAAAGACTCTAAATGCGTCTTTTGCAGTAATTACAGGTTTAAATACAAAGTGTGAAGAGCCTGGTCGTCGTCTTAAGATAGGAAACCAAATCGTTGATGAATATCTTTGCAACTCCCTTAGTACCTGCAAAATACATTTATACACGTTACACATATTGAAATACTCAACACTGAGTTGCAAAATTTATATTAAAGTTTTTTTCATTTGAATATATGAGCGAGTTAATTACACTAATCTTGTTTTCACCATTGGCCATGGTTTCATTTTTCAGTGCCCTAAAATATAACAAAGAGATTTAATTGTAAAACAAATACTAGATTACCTGCTAATGAGATGTAGAAAGGTAATGCGATATAAAAAAAGGAAAGGGTAATGCCAATAAGAAAAAATTGCCAAACTTAAATACTTCTATCAACTTTTAAATTCAGTCATGGTGTTCCTTTCATTTTATATATATTGTGTTATAAAATTATTCTTTTCTATATTTTAAAATTTTTTCCTTAATCCCTGTTTCGAACGATGATCCGGTATCTTTAAACGATTAATAGTATGCAGCGTGCCAGACTTTTGCCGTTTGCGTATTAGATACAGTACACGTGTAACGATAGAACTGTCCGATAACACCCGTTTTACGGATAGTTTTTCTACACGAGTAATCAGGTCAAGGTCCGAGGATTTGACCTGATTACGAGTGCAGAAAATCTATCCGTGTAATCTATGTTACAGGATTGTTCTTTTGTTACACTTGTACTGTATCTGGCTTGTGCGACAGTAACAATCATTTATATATTACTCTGTTTTCAAATTCCAATAAAATGTCAGCACCCTCAACTAGTATAAGTATTTAAAAAATCGTTTTATGTTACAAAGTCGCCGTGGTGTAATCGTATAGGGATTGAACGAATCGTGTGCTTCTCTACTCTTGTGTTGTAAGTTTGATCCAAACATACGGTAAGATTTTTTTCAATCTTATTTTTCACTTAATACAAAGAAGAAATAAAACTGTTTAGTGTTCCAATAGTTCAATAAGTTAGCGCGGTAGAAATTGTGCTGACAGTTGTAGGGTCAAATCCTAAAGCATACACTTTTAAAAAAAATGATTTTTCAGCATACACTGATAAGGTATATAAATAACAAAATACCGAAGTTACTGTAAATCACATTTCTGCATATGCGATTTTGACAACTTATGTCTCTTCAGTGCAGATAAAATCATAACATATGGAAGTCCATTCATCGAAATACCTGTAAAACTGATAGAGAACAAATAAAAGCCAAAATCAGCTAGGGACAGATCTATGCAAGAGGAAGATACTCCTTAGTTTAAAATAAAAAATTCTAAAATTTAGATGTTGCAGGTTTCCAAATAAAATCGGTTTTCGGGCCAGCACCGAAGTACTGGCTACTGGGTTGGTGAATACCCTCGGGGACTAATAGTCCACCAGCAGTGGCATCGGCCCAGTGGTTATATATATAATTGTAATTCATACCATGTGGTCTCCGTAGCGCGATTGGTACGGTTGTACGTGTCAGAGCTAAATCAAACTACGATCGCCCTTACAAAAACATGAAATGTAGGTAAATTTTTAAAACAAACATATTTGTGACAGAAGTTGTATTTATACTTTTCAATACACTTCAAGAAATAGGTTAAATTGACGTCAGACTAAAGTGTACATGAGAACTGTCCGGTATCCGATTAAGCTAAAAATAGACTGTCCGGTAACACGCGATAAACGGACTGAAATACAATAGCTCTGCAGGGGGTACTGTTGTACAACTCTCTTTAAATCTTGGATTTGGCAATAAAAGACGTAAAATTGAAAATACGCATGGACATTTACAGTCTAAAATCTGCGCATGACCTGCACATTAATACACGGTTTAAATACTTTTACTTTTACTGTAAATCACATTTCTGCATATGCGATTTTGACAACTTATGTCTCTTCAGTGCAGATAAAATCATAACATATGGAATTCCATTCATCGAAATACCTGTAAAACTGATAGAGAACAAATAAAAGCCAAAATCAGCTAGGGACAGATCTATGCAAGAGGAAGATACTCCTTAGTTTAAAATAAAAAATTCTAAAATTTAGATGTTGCAGGTTTCCAAATAAAATCGGTTTTCGGGCCAGCACCGAAGTACTGGCTACTGGGTTGGTGAATACCCTCGGGGACTAATAGTCCACCAGCAGTGGCATCGGCCCAGTGGTTATATATATAATTGTAATTCATACCATGTGGTCTCCGTAGCGCGATTGGTACGGTTGTACGTGTCAGAGCTTAATCAAACTACGAGCGCCCTTACAAAAACATGAAATGTAGGTAAATTTTTAAAACAAACATATTTGTGACAGAAGTTGTATTTATACTTTTCAATACACTTCAAGAAATAGGTTAAATTGACGTCAGACTAAAGTGTACATGAGAACTGTCCGGTATCCGATTAAGCTAAAAATAGACTGTCCGGTAACACGCGATAAACGGACTGAAATACAATAGCTCTGCAGGGGGTACTGTTGTACAACTCTCTTTAAATCTTGGATTTGGCAATAAAAGACGTAAAATTGAAAATGCGCATGGACATTTACAGTCTAAAATCTGCGCATGACCTGCACATTAATACACGGTTTAAATACTTTTACTTACTCTTTGAGAACAGTCGATTTATCAAAATTATCAAAATTTGCTTACTAAAATCCTTTTCAAATATTTTAAAATGAATACGATGTAGGTCGATAAAAATTATTCAAATGAATATATTTATTTGTAAATTAAAGAACAATTTTCATCTTCAGTCAAAACGCAATAGTCATATATATTTTAATGAGAAACACACACATTACAATTTAATGGTTCAAACAAACATTCAATTTTAATTATTTTTATTTGCTGAAGTTCCTTTCTTTTTGTTTTAAGAAACATTGTAATAAATTATCAAGTTTGACATGAGATAAAGTAAGCTACTCCACAGAATAAACATGATTTATTTCTTGAATAGTTTAGCTGAACTACTAAACTTACACTTTGAACGGTTATATCATTTCCGGTCCTAATCAAAAGAACACTTTTATCAACAGCAAGAACACATACAAATGAACCAGGATCTGCAGTTATGCCCAGCGTTACATTCTCTGCAGGAAGAACTCGATTCTTATTATATTTGATTTCAACCTGTGCAAAATATCAAAGAATCATTTCATCTGCCAAACAAAATCATAAATCAAATTTAAAGCAAATAAAATAAAAAAAAAGATAATCTAAATTGAAAATGAAAAGAAAACAATTAATAAATGGTGAATAAAAAGATATGGAGTAAATGCACATGAGACAAAGTCTCTACAAATTCATGGTAAAAACAAGCAAAGGAACAACGCTTTTATTGTTGTTCTTCATCCAGAAGTCAACATGAAGCCTTCAAAAATGAGCTTTGCTCATACCTCATAGTAAGTTCAAGACGGCCCCTAGCACCGGTTTAAGCGGAATTCTTTGCTAATTGTCGAGCAATGCTACATCCATGTCTTCCTTGGTCATGGGTGCGGGATTGTCAACAAACATCAATTAAACTGGCAAAGTGCTCTTACAATCACTGTCATCCTTTGCCCGACAAAAGCACTAGTGTCTTAAGCTAGTGGACGATTACAATAAGCATATACTACATCAATTTTCAAATAGCTGGTGCAAAATCACAGTATGTAGTTAACATTCTGTGAAAAATTCGGTGAATCTCATCAAGTGGTCGAGGAAGAGTTGTGGCCATAAAGTAGGTAATCCATTGCGGACGGAAGAACGAAAGGACGGTCGGACAGACGGACAGACACCGCCCGATAAATCGTGGGTATAATTACTGGAACTTACGTTGACTTTGGAGGTGCTATACAATGATCTTACCTTGTTTGTAAATACATCGTCAGTCTGGATAATGATGGCGTCTGCCACGATTTCTCCATCATTTCGCACGTAATACACAAGTAATGTAGCTGATGGAACCATTGCTGCAGTTACTTGGATCCTGTTGAGGCCATTTCGTTTTGTTAGACATTTAGTGAATCTACCTTCCTTTACTAAAATTCCTGATGAGAAGACCTGTAATTTTTGAATTTTTTAATTATTTTTGTTTATGTTTGAAAAATGTTATTGACCAAAGATGTTTTTGACCATAAATGATGTTTGAGTATCCTAAATATGTATTATTATTTAGAGATGTAAAAGAGAGGGATAAATTTAACTTGAAAATTGTTTTGTGATATTTTTTGTAATATATTTATGTGTACTATTAGCATGACAAATTTATGTTTGTTCAAGTTACTTCGGCTTATCTGATTAATTTTGATATTTTATTTTATTTTGGCAAATGGAGAACAAGCAAATTTCAAAATACTTTCGAAAATTTTCACATATTTACAGTAACTGAACAAACATACCTTTTGATCAATGGGTTGCTTGAATTAGTTTATTTCAACACACTTAATCAAAAATGTTTAACAGAGTTGTTGAGTACCCCTTAAATATTATGTCGATGTATATAAGAATGCGAAAATCTTGAAAAATTATTGGAGATGTTTAGTGATGTTTTGGTTATTTGTTATAAATTTATCCAGTACAAAATTAGAATGAATGTGTAAGATAAATTGTAGATAAAAAAAATATTGAAATGAGTTCGCGCAATCACGAAACCACAAAAAATCTAAGTTAATATGGAAGGGTCTGAAGGGTCCGACAAAAAATAAGTTTGTTCAAGCTCACGTTTTGTTACGTATACTTTTTATTTCCTTTGGATTAATACTGTGGAAACATTTAGAAATACTTCAACTAAAGATATAGATTTATGTTTTTATAGTTTTTTTCTTTATAAGAATATGAACATTTTATCTTTATCATTATTGGAAAAAGAATTTTACTTTTTTTTTAAAGTTTTGGAAAGGGAACCGAATTTTTTTTAGCTATGCAACTGATTGTTTTAAAGGTTATAATACAATGATTTATGCATTCTTTATTCTTTATGTGCTTTTTTCACAACATGGTTATGACTTAATTGTCTTATATATAATATAATATAATATGACATTAATCATATTAAAATTATTCACATGCATTGTGGAATGAAACAACGGCAGTAGAACACCGAGGGAACAAAGGGGTGAAATTCACAAAAATCGAGGTCCAAAGACAGGGCAAAAACGTGAACACAGAAAACAATGACGTTAGACACAAAAACAATGACGCCAGACAGACACAAAGCACAGAACCAGAAACCACAACATTCAGAACAAAGGCACTCACAGTGTGAACTCCAGTGAAACTGAGAGTGACATCAGGTGCTCCGGAAGGGTAAGCATGTCCTGCTCTGTTAACAGCACCCGTCACACTGTGGGTGATTCGATCCGGGAAAATGTCAAAGTCGGTAGTCAAATCCGGGAAGACGTGAATCTAGCTGACAATAATGAACAATAGAGACCAGCATTACCGTATGAGATTTAATTTACCGGTTAATCAAGTATTGTGTATTTCCTTTTTTCTTCTGATTACTCCCTTTTAAATTAACAATTCGGATCTCAAGTACCTTTCCCAGAGTTGAGTTTTTTTATGTGAAGCATTTAAGGTGGTTCGTGATTTCGCCATTTTGATTTTATGTTGCATGCTTTGATCTATATTTTTCATTAAAGAAATATACAAGCATTTGAGAATTTGAACAAATCTTTAAGCTATTTCGCTAAAAACATAAATAATTGGCCCATTTTACTTACTTAAGCATTCATTTTAGACAAAAAATTCAACATGGTATTTGTATGCAAAATTCATTGAAATGAAAATTTATAAAAGGGAGGAAATTTCAAAAAATATTTTAGTAAGAAATCACTACTAAAATTTTGATTTTGTGAATTAATTCCATAATAATGATAATTTTACTTAACATTTCAACTAAAAAATCCCAATTTTGTTGTGAAAGATGGTGAGCTTATATGGCCCGTGATCCCCATTTTTTTATCTTTTTAGAAGTTCAATTTTTGAAGTTTAATTTCTGCAAATTATAGAAAAATTCTTATGGATTTTGCTTATTATTCCGAACCAACTTTAAAAAAAAACGCAGGCTGTGTGCTTCCTTCAGTAAAGCGATGAAAAAAAATTAAAATCTCGGTGTTTACAACAGGTGATAAATCCGACGAACGAGGTATTCTTTGAGCTTGATCTTAGTTATGGTTTTCTTAAGATTGACTTCTATAATTACCTTGTATTCACAAACAGCAATCCTTTCAGTACCCTTTAAAATCAAAGGCAGTACCGTTCCTGGCTGAAAAAAAAACAGTTTCCAGAATAATTGGTTGAATATTCTCAGAGCTATTGACTGAACAAAAAAACAGAACTGCTCCTTTATAGTTTATTAATATATAATTGTATAACTGTCTGTTTCTGAAAGCTTATCCTACGCAAGTCCGTATTTACATTCAACCGAATTGTTTATAACAGACTTTTGACATGACATCATCAAATTTAACAAGTTTAAAGAGATGTGGCCCTGACATTTTAGGTAAATAAATGTTCCAAACTATTAGAAAATTAGACAGAAAACAACAAATACACACCTTATGATAAAAAATATTTTAATATAACATATAGTAGTCTTTGGGATATAAGAAACATGAAATAGAATTATTTACTGGTGAAAAGTTCTTTCCAGAACAATGCTAAGAAATATTCTTTAAATAACTATAATTTTTTTAAAGAAAAGTGTTGAAATGGTATACCATGTAATAATATAATACATCTTTACGATCTCAATTATATAATATCCTTGAACTCTAACTCAGTTGGTCATTGGCTTAAGACGCATATAAATTATTTTTCAAGACCTGCATAATCATTACACTGTTTTCCTAAAGAAAATAAAAGATTTCCAAGTTTGTTGCTGTTTTTAGACTATATATGTATGTATATATATATGCATTTGTATATATATCCTGTGAAAGATTATAAACAACATACCTTTGCTATCGCGCCATCCTTTATTCTAATTTGTATGAAGTTATTAGTTGCTGAACCAGCCGCTTCTGCATACTGGGAAACAAAACTTTTTCTGTATGTTGCCTAAGACAATATAAGACTTATATTTACACACCAACTTCCATACTACTTATTTACAAATTTCATGACAGTTAAAAACACTGCTTTATAAAAGTGGTAATTAAAATAACAAAATTATTTCCAAACTCATTTCATAAATGTGTCATTGGAAAATTGTAATATTTAAATTCAAGAAATATGATTTGGAAAATTGTATTATTTAAATTCAAGAAATTTTTGTTAAAACTAAGGAGTATCTCCCTCTTGCATAGCTCCGTCCTTGGCTGATTGTTGGCTTTCCTATTAAGGTTCTATTAATAATTCGTTCTCTATCAGATATTACACATGATCGGTATATGGATTTCCAAATGTTTTGATTTTATCTGCACTGAAGAGGCATAAGTTGAAGAAATGCGCATACACAGAAATGAAATTTAAGGTGACTTCGGTATTTACATCCCACAACAACCAACATCGCCGGTATATTGAGTGGATTATACTATGCAATCGAAAATACTAAACTCTGTGTGGAAAGTCCGTGTTTCCTACTGTGTAAAATAATGTAGGAGTGTCAAAACTATAAAGTTCTTCTCCTTATTACAATACCCTGAATTCCTTCGAAATTATTTCAAGCATATTGAAGAGCGTCATAGTCTATCATTCTTGAAAAAGATTGACAACTTTCAAAATGTAGATTAGTCGCATTATGACTTTTGACGAATGTCAGAAATAAATAATTATAAGTGAAAATTTGCCTTGTAAATGACATTTAACTATGTTCTAAAGTATGATCAAATGAAATCCGCAGGGGTTGGAGAGTCTGTATTGATATGAGAACAAATCAAATTTCCAATCAGTGTCCAGAACTCTAGAAAGAAAATATAATTGATTAAGGTATAAACCTGTCCAACATTTCTATCCTTTAAGCAAAATGTTGTTGGTTAATCAACGCATGTTGCCATTTATGAGAACACTATTTTCTAAAATTTATCAACAAGTTTACCCATAAATATACAAATCTGAAATGACTTTTACCAAACATAATGAACCGATCACTCTTCTAGAATATGTTTTACGCTGTTCACACCGTGAATGCATTTGTTTTAGTGTTAAATTTGTGAAGTTGTTGTGTTTTGTGGGTGTGTCATGTGTCTTGTATTTCGTCAACCGGTGTTTTCGTTTTTGCCTTGTCTTTGGTCTATGATGTAATTGTGTGCTTTGTAACTTTGGTATACTACTGCCTTTGTCTAGAACTGGTTAAGTAAATAAAAACTAAATACCGAAGTTACTGTACATTTACCTTCTGCATATGCGCATTTCGACAATTTATGTCTCTTCAGTGCAGATAAAATCTAAACATTGGAAAACCATAAACTCATATTGATAATTAACAAGGAAAAATAGGAGAAAGTTTACAACAAAAGAACTGTGGTTAAGTCTGCAAAGGCACGATTTGCATCAACAGTTTAATTGAATGTAGTTTTCTTTTTGCTGAAGCAACTCTACATTCAATAAAGCATGAGGGCTTTTTTCTGTTATTTTTGTTTTTGTTTCTCTTTCCTTATTCTTTTTTCTCTTGATATTTCTCTTTTTTTTTGTTGGTTTTTGTTTTTGTTTTTGTCGTTTTTTTGTGTTTTGTTTTGTTGTTTTTTTCTGCTTTTTTTCGGTTTCGGCTTTCGTTTTGTTTTTGTTTTTTACCTTTTTTTTAAATTTTGTTGGTTTTTTTTTTTTTGTTTTTTTGTTTTTTTTGTTTTTTTTTGTTTTGTTTGTTTGTTTGTTTGTTTGTTTTGTTTTTGTTTTTTTTATTGTTTTTTTTTTCTCATNTCTTTAAAAGCAACCTTTTCCCGGTTCCGACATCATTTCCCGTTTCCCCGTGCATTTTTATTTTCGATGATCCCTTTCCCGCTCACTAAAAAGCTGTCCCGCTTTCCCTTTACAACAAAGTCAACCCCGCATCCCGGTTTAACCGCAGCGAGACTCTTTATAATTCTGTGTGAATATGGCGAGTTTTTAGAGTAATTTGCTCTTGACAAAAAAGAAATAGCGTAGTTTTCTCGAAAAATTTTTAAGCCATTTATAGAACAGAGATTACTCTGCAAAAGCTAATTTCCTCCAAGGAAATAATTTTAATTCTGAATAGACACATTTTGTGTTAGCATTTTGACAAAAACCGGAAAGTTCTGATAACTAATTACATTGATGGGGAATAAAATTGGGTTCTGGGTCCCGGATTTGCATTTTTTTT
>MJUU01005826.1:38303-62823 GCA_002080025.1 Modiolus philippinarum
ACCTTTGTCTTCAAGGTCAGATTATTGCTTTTGGATATTACGTTCTGTTTATATCTTGATGATAGAATTTTGTCCATACCTGTGTTGTGTCCACACTTGTACTGTGTCAACACCTGTATTGTGTCCACACACACTTAAATTTGCACTTATATACAGCGGGGCCCACAGAGATGGCTGCCATCTCTCCGATGTCTAGTTTAAAATTAAACTGCTTACAAGACGCACAGTTTAAATGACTATTTTGTTTAAAATGAATATATACCAGGTGTTTAGGCAATGACTGTACTTTGTTCTTTTTATGAACTTTTATGTTATCCATTTTCTAATTCATATTATGTTCGATATTGTACTGTAAGGTACCATTTATTATAATTGTAGGTGTCAAGCTTCTACTGTTGCTGTATCAGTTGCCATAGCAATTATGTTGCAAGGAAAAGACGAATTTAAAGATAAAAAAGGTCGTTTCAAAGTCAAGCAAATTATAAAGGAGGCATACCAGTATGCATCACAATGTTTAGAAACTGCAGACGAACTGAAAGATCTCAAGTTTTATTTAGAATGCGAAGAAATCAAAAAATTAAAACTAGACGAACCTGCAAAAATAGGATATACATACAAGTCTTTGGGAACCGGATTTTGGGCATTAAAACAAAAAGACTTCAGAAAAACCATTACTGAAATAGTATTAGAGGTAGGTCATTTTACATTAATTATGATTTATTATTCTCTCCGTGCATTATTTTGATTTTATCTATAGAAAAAAGAAAGGGAAACGGGGAATGTGTCAAAGAGACAACGACTCAAAGGGGAGTAACAACAACCCAATATATATACGGTTATATCCGTATTTTACAATGCCATTAGGAATATCAATTACCCTACAATTTTTCATTGTCACAATTTTTCTTTGTGATATGAATAAGCTGTATTGCGTTTATTTTCACATTAATTTTACAAGACAAAAGTTTTATTTGAATTTTTCTCCGTAAAAAACGTATTTAAAGTTAAACATATTATTTTCATTATCATTATTATAGGGAGGCGATGCTGATTCAAATGCATGTGTTGGAGGTGCTTTGCTTGGTTGCAAACTCGGTTTGTCGGCATTACCAGAACCATGGCTGTCAAAACTATATCATCGCAGTTGGTTAGATGCAGAAATTAAAAAGTAAGTGGTATTTTATAGCAGTTAATCGTAAATGTGAAATTCAGCAGCATTTCTATATAAAAACTTTGTATACACTGGGAACATAAAAGAGTTGGTAAATAATTTTTGATTTACACATTTTTATCATAACAAAAAAAACCCAGAAAAAACATCGATCAGAAAAACAGATTTGGTTGTGGATTTTAGTAGATATACTAGTATTTCTTCATGTCTAGATAAAAGTTTGTTTAGAAATTAGTTCTTAATCTTCGAGTCTAATATTATAATTATGTCTTGCTGTTAGATATTTTGACATGATGAATTGGGAATGGAAACCTATGGATGCAAACCCACCACAAGAATCTCAACAGCAACCAGAAACAGAGAAGAAAGAAGGTTCCTGACATTAATGAACATTTCCATAGGAAGAAAAACAAAAATCTTGAAATCTTCACATTGTTGAGTGCAGATGTATTTTTTTACAATGCATCAATCTATTGTGACTTGTATATCTTACTAAGATACATATAGATCTATCTGTAATTCATATAGTAGCACATCAATAATTTGGTTGTGCAGCTATTGTCTAGAGTATGAAATGAATATTTTACAAGTGCAAATTTCTTTTTTTTTCGTGTAGGCTATGGTAATATTTAACATTACTACAATGTTTGATATAACAAGGGTTTGAAACTACCCTTCACGTGTCCGGGTGCAGGGACAGGGTTAAGGATAAAAAATATTATCCTTGTGCTAATTAAGTAGATTAATACATTTCTTTTGACATAAACTTTAAAATTTGCCTCGTATTCAATATTGTAAATGGGGTGCGTATAAATTCAGCGACACTATCATTTCAGCGACTATCACTTCAGCGACATATTTTGAGTAATTCCGTATATCATTTCAGCGATGTCTTTTCTACGTGTAATATATGAATTCAGCGACGCCAAATTTTAAATAAATGATATGAATATGTAAAAAATGAAATATAACCTCATATAAAGAAATAAATTAAATATATATCAATGAAAATTTCCAAAAAAGGTCAAGTGGATAGAGTACAGGTTAGAGGTAGTTTTCGAATGTATTAGTTCAACGTCAATGATTACGGGACTGTTTTGGTAGGAATTCTTGTGTAGTTAAAGGCGAAAATGAGTGCCGCTATAAGTAGTAAAGGCACTGAGATTTAACAATATTCCTGGCCCATTAATTAGATCAAAGCTTACAATTTTCTAATGGAAACCAACTATAAATTGACTTGTACTGTAGTGTCTGTTATCATTCGAGACATGAAAACTGACGACTAGATTTCTTATAATGAAAACGAATAACCTTTAAATGGAGACGGATAGGTAGGTAAAGGAGGCCTTATGGGTGGGTTCTCAAGTTAAAACTTGACAAAGCTTACATGACCACTCATCTTTGGAGATCTCTGCTTTAAAATCTCAAGCTCTGATAATTCTACGATACAGCCATGTGTACACTCGATCAGTGATGAATATAGAAAGATACTGAGGCAACAGTCCAAACAATTTTAAATTTTCAAAATGAAAAGTTAATTCTATGACCAACAAACTTGTGACTAAATAATATATATTCTGCTAAAATTCTACTCAACCTCCAGCTTTTACAGGTAAATGTCGCTGAATCGATAAAATAAAATGTTGCTGAATTTATATGTTTTTTGTCGCTGAAATGATAATGTCGCTGAAATGAAAAAAGTGGGAAATGTCGCTGAATTTATCATCTCCGTGTAAATTAACTCTACTACTTCTGAAAAATAGGCTTTAGGTGTCTTGCAACAGTATCTAAACATTGCATAACTGAATTCGAATTTGCTGGATGTGATAGTGATGGTATAAACTACATTTAAGCAATTATCTTACTTTTATTGTGGATTATTTATACTGTAATTACCTAGGTTTGGATGGTTAGCACTTATAAACTGCAAAATATAAACCTATACAACCATAACCTTTGTTATAAAATATGTTACATAATTGATAAATTGCCTTATTAAGAATCCCACTCTAGTTTTCATAACTTCATATTTATCATAAGAAAATTGTAATTGTTTTGCAAAGGAAGGCATGTTAAATAACTGACAGGAAAATAAGATAACACTTTATGAAATTGGTTACCATCCATAATAGTCTACTTTATCAAAAATTACAAGTAAACTTTTTAAGGAAACTTGTCCCAACAAAATATTTTAATCCACAAAAAGTTATTTCAAAGTGCATGCTTACCCTTACACAAATACAAAATACAATTTTTTCTTACATCTTGCATTGAATTCTGAAAAAAGACTAATCACACCAGATAACCTAAAGATGCAAGTGCCTAGTTGAATTTATGAAACCATATATATGATTTTACATAATTTTAGATGTTTAGCGTATTTTGTGCAATATCAAACCGTTTTAATGGATATCTTATATGGTTAATTTTAATGTTCATTACTGTTTAAGACTTGTTTTATGTATTCGTATTTTAATTATACTTATTGTTAAATAAATATTTACCAACTTAGTTAGTTCTTGAAAATGTAAGTGAATTTTAATTTTTTTGTATTTCATAACAGTTGGTTGTAAGTAAATTGCTATCCTTTCTTTTTCAACAATATCAAAGGTACTTCTAATAATGTTCTTGTGATTCTAGGTAATTTTCAAACTCCTCAGCATTGAAAACGTTATAAAACAGATATATATAAAGAAACTATCACCATAAAAAAGTACTATTAAAAGTAAAATGTTAAGCCTTTGAAAAATTGAAGTCTCGCCAAATAGTGTTGGGAGGGGATATAGCGTTTGACACGTTCGTCTGGTCTTCAATCCGTTTGTCTGGCATAAAGTTAAAATTCTTATTTCGTTTGAATTACAAGTCCTTGGTGGATATTTGTTTCCAAGGACATATCTTGGAAATTGTTATATGAAGATGGTGGATAAGACTTAAATTTCGTTTACGATTGAGTCGGATTAAAGTTCATATCAATCATCTTTGGTCAGTGGATGTGTCTTGGAAATTGATGCTGCTTCACATGATAATTAGGTCCATTTGGCCTACAGTTTATGCTTGAATGACTCGGGTTAACTTTTTCCTTAAGGTTCATATCTGAGTAACTTCATGTGGCACATTGATTATCTTTGGTCAGTGAATGGGTCTTGGAGAGTGATGCAGCTTCAGATGATAATTGAGTCAGTCTGACCTACATTTTATTCTTCAATGACTACTGTTATAGTTTGCGTTAAGGTTCATATCTGAGATACTACATGTGTCACATCAATCATCTTAGGTCAGTGGATGGAGAGTCTTGTAGCTTCAGATGATAATTGGGTCACTTTGACCTACATTTTACAATTTGTTGACTGACTTGGGTTAAAGTTTCCATTCAAACCCTTCAGAAATTTTTTAAGTTTGATTTTTCTTCCGTAGTGTCACAGTTCCTTACCAGCAGACTAGCGGCGAGCACTTTTTGACCCATCTTTCTAAATTACGATTTGTCACACCTTTTTTTTCAAGATAGTGGTAATAGAGTAAGGAGAAGTACCTGTATTGGGTTTTATTCGTATTTTCTATACTAGAGGGAAAGGGGGGGTTTGGGTACCAATAAACCGGTTGTACCCTACCGCTGGCTTTTGCTAGTGCCGGTACCAAGCCTGTTTGTCCGAGTTCCTATCGCTGATTACGTTGGTCTTATTTGTAGTTTTTTATGCCCCCTGTGAATCGAAGATTCGGGGGCATATAGTTTTTGGTCTGTCTGTTTTCTCTTTGTCCACAAAAACTTTAACATTGGGTATATTTTTTGAATGGTAAGTGATATGGCTTTAATATTTTGCATGTGCATTCTTTGTGGCAAGACCTTTCAAACGATACCAATTTTTTTTACCTCGTGTCTTTGACCTTGGCATGTGATGGACTTTTTGAAAAAATTATAAACCTTAACATTGGAAGAAGTTTATAATTTTTTAAAAGTTCATATCAGTCAGTAGATGTGTCTTGGAGATTGATGCTGCTTCACATGATAATTATGTTACTTTGACCTACAGTTTATGGGTTAACTTTTCCTTAAGGTTCATATCTGAGTAACTTCATGTGGCACATTAATTATCTTTGGTCTGTGGATGGGTCTTAGAGAGTGATGCAGCTTCATATGATAATTGAGTCCGTCTGACCTACATTTTATGCTTCAATGACTACTGTTATAGTTTGCGTTAAGGTTCATATCTGAGATACTACATGTGTCACATCAATCATCTTTGGTCAGTGGATGGAGAGTCTTGTAGCTTCAGATGATAATTGGATCACTTTGACCTACATTTTACACTTTGTTGACTGACTTGGGTTAAAGTTTCTATTGAAACCCTTCAAAAAGTTTTTAAGTTTGATTTTTCTTCCGTAGTGCCACAGTGCTTTTTTCAGCAGACTAGCGGCGAGCACTCTTTGACCCATCTTTCTAAATTACTTTTTGTCACACCTTTATAGCTCACCTGGCCTAAAAGGACATGCGAGCTTTTGCCATGATTTTGCGTCCGTCGTCTGTCGTCCGTCGTCCGTCCGCCCGCCAACAATTTCAAAAATCTCCTCTGAAACTGCAGGGCATATTGTAACCAAACTTGGCCAAAATTATCACCAGGGTATGCACTTTCAAAATTGTGTTCGATTAGTCGGCTGGTCAAACAACATGGCCGCCATTGCTAAAAATAGAACATATGCGTTAATTGCAGTTTTTGGCTAATAACTCGAAAACCGTTACAGATATCAAAAATCTGACAAGGGTATAAATGATCAGCATGATGAGATCTACCTATTGTGCAATTTTGAAGAAAATCCATCTCGGAATTATAACCCTTTTTTCGTAAAATTTTCAAAATTTTTGCATTTTTTATTTCAAAAAGTGTAACAGATAGAGGTCAAATGTAAATTGCAAAAAAGTTCAGCATATCAAGATCTACCCGACCTGAAACTTTGAAGAAGATCCTAAAACCCTTGTAGGACTTATTGCCCCTTTTCACCAAATTTTTAAAAATTTTCATATTTTCTAAACTATAGAAGATGAAGGTTAAGTGTAATAGGATAAAATGTTTGCCATGCTGTGGCGATTTCAAAACTGGTGTTGAAAATTGTTCGTTGACCGCCATTTTCAAAATGGCAGCTAAGAAAAGGCGGGAAAATTCAACATTGTCCGATTTCAATGAAATTTGGTTTCAAAATAGGTATTGATGTCGCAACTTCAAAACTGATGTAAAAAATTGTTCGATGACCGCAATTTTCAAAATGGCCGCCAAAAAAGGCAGATTTTGTCAGATTTCAATAAAATTTGGTTTCCAAATAGATATTGATGTTGCAACTTCAAAAACGGTGTTGAAAATTGTTCATTGACCACCATTTTCAAAATGCCAATAGCCACCAAAAAGGCGGGAAAATGCAATATTGTCTGATTTCAGTGAAATTTGGTTTCGAAATAGATATTGTTGTCGTAACTTAAAAATATATTGTTAAAAATTGTCGTTGACCGCCATTTACAAAATGATGTCTCGACTTCAAAACTGGTATTGAAAGTGGTCCTTAGCAAGAACGTTTTTTGTTAAAAAAGCCCAACAAAGAAATAAAGTAAAACGTGATCAGACTTTAAATACAGTTCAAGAACTACCAAAGTTGGAGAAACTGAAGGTCAACTGTATTACTTACAATGTTAGCTTGATTGTGTCAGATGAAAGCCAGGTGAGCGATACAGGCTCCAGGGAGCCTCTGTTTTTTTTTCAAGATAGTGGTAATAGAGTTAGGAGAAGTACCTGTATTGGGTTACATTCGTATTTTTTTTATACTAGAGGAAAACGGGATAGGGGAGGTTTGTGTAACAAAAAAACCGGTTTTACCCTACCGCTGGTTTTGCTAGTGCCGTTACCAAGCCCGGCTGTCCGAGTTCCTATCGCTGTTTACTTTTGTCTTTTGTCTTATTTGTAGTTTTTTATGCCCCCTGTGAATCGAAGATTCGGGGGCATATAGTTTTTTGGTCTGTCTGTTGTCTAACTTTAATATTGGGTATATCTTTTGAATGGTAAGTGATATGGCTTCATATTTTGCATGTGCATTCTTTGTGGCAAGACCTTTCAAAACGACCTCGTGACCTTGACCTTGGCATGTGATGGACTTTTTGAGAAAAAAAAATATAAACTTTAGCATTGGATATATCTTTTAAATGGTAAGTGATATGGCTTTCATATTTTGCATGTGCATTCATTGTGACAAGACCTTTTTAATTGGTGCAAGAATATTTGACCTTGTGACCTTGGCCTTGGCATGTGAACAACTGCATAATAACTTTAACATTAAGTATTTCTTTTGAAAGGTGAGTGATAGGGCTTTTATATTTTGCATGTGTATTCCTTGTGGAGAGAACTTTCAGTTACTTTTTGCAGAATATTTGACTGCTTTATACTCTTGATATATAAATACATAATCCGTCAAGTAAGTCAGTTCTTGCTTCGGTATTCGTTTGCCAATGTATCAAATCATAAAAATTTTGTTACATCCAGTTCAGTGTAGTCAAAAGGTATATTGATTAGAAATGTTGTAGATTTGTAGGCATTTTGTTTTACAATTTGTATCGGTTGTCAATCCCATTTATTTGCAATATAAAAAATATAAAGTTGTGTATTTTACTCGGAGAGCTACTTCAGTTTATAAAACACTTTATCACTTTAGAACGAAGCAATGGTTCAGACATTATAAGTTATCATGCATTGAACCAACTAATATGATTATTTAGATAGTGTCGAAAATCGTTGAACGGCAAGCGACCTTCGGGTCGCGCCGTTCAACCATTTTCGACACTATCGAAATAATCATATTAGTTGGTTCAATGCATGATAACATTTTTGTGCGGTTATGCAAACCTGTTTGAACGATAATTACAAAATGACCTACATTTAACTACACGAATATACACATAAACGCTATGTCGACTGACCGCGTACTCTGGACAATACACAGCCGAATGATGTATTGATTTTTCATGTTGTTTAAAGTTTACATGGCGTGGAGCGAAAACCTTTGAAAATGAATGCAAATAAAATATTTCATATATTTTACATGTTATTCCAAGTATAGATGTATTTCACAATTTAATTTTTACATTACGTGGAAGTAAACTATGTTAAACTTTAATTACGATATGTTTATTTATCCATGCTTACTGCATGTTTGTGAATTTCATCCTTATGTAAAATTCTTATATGTACGCTTTTAAATGACTTTGGTCTACATGTCGGTGAAACACTACATTATCATGATTATTGTCTTGTGTAGGGCGGACATGGTTATTTAGCAGGTGGTTAATCAGCCAATAGAATCCAAGTTTACATCCGCATAACCGCACAAATTGTTTTGAACCTTGAATACACGATCCATGCAAGTCACAAAAACACTAATCATGTCATCGAGCGGGAAAATAGTAGTCTAGTTGATGACGTCTGTTTGGAAAACTTTAACATTGTGTATATCTTCTGAATTGTACGTGTAAGGACTGAAATATTTCACACAATGCATTGTGGTAAGACCTTTGAATGGTACTTAAATATTTGTTCTCGATTCTAAATTAAAAATTTGAGTACTGACTGCGGAACCCCTCACTCCCTGTTTGACAAAGAAAACGGTTGTAATGAAAACTGGTATTTTTTCTTAGAAGTTTTGTAGTCAAATTATCGATAGTCACTATTTTTACTAAAAGGCATTCAAGGATATATGGTTATTAGGTAGATTTCCAAAAAAGTTATCTTCGAGACTTTCAGGAAATTTATTAATATAAAGTAAGTGAGGACCGAACCGTCAATCTATAAAAGAAAGAATCCAAGGACAATGGTAACATCGGGAAAACAAAGAAACAAAGATATAACATGAGTACGGCACAGAAAAGAAAAATGAAGACGCACACATATAAACTAAGATTGGTAAAATTTTTGTTCTATTTCTTAAACTAATGTTTTTATGAAGAATTGAAAAAGTGGTCATCGAGACTTTCAGGAATTATATCAAACTGGAATCCGATATTTTTGAAATATAATTAGTAAAAGATTACCAAATGAAGAGATATATATGGAGTAAATGCAAATGAGACAAAGTCTCTACAAATACATGGTAATACTAAGCAATGGAACAACGCTTTTATTGTTGTTCTTCATCTTTAAGACACCATGAGGCCTTCAACAATGAGCTTTACTCATACCTCATAGCAAGTTCAAGACGGCACCTAGCACCGGTTTGAGTGGAATTCATTTCAAATTGTCGACGCTACATCCATGTTTTTACCGTTTGCTCCGTGGTTACGGGATCGTTAGTTGTTACGGCAAACATTGTCGCCCCTGCACATATTGTCGCCGGCGACAATATGTGCAACCGTATCGGCACATATTTTCGCCCTGCATGCACATATTGTCGCCTAAACATATTTTCACCGGCGACAATATGTGTAGTACATTTTCGGCACATATTGTCGCCAGTTTTAAAAGAACTTGTACTACAACAATGTTGAGTTGCAAGTGTACTTAACTGATTCTGAATATTTGGAAATAAAATAGCTTACGTTTCCATGGAAATTGAGATTAGAAGAGAAATTTAAAAATGTAAGGTGACGATCAGTTTATTTTCGGGGAGGGCTTTGGCGATTGTGCCTAGCTAGAAAAATTATTTATTTCTATGTCAGTCTCTTACAACCTACTTGGTTTTACAAGATGTCACATCAAATCATTATACCCAACGCAACGAAGTTGTGGAGGGTTTAATGTTTTTGACCCGTCCGTCAGTCTATCTGTCCATCCGTCCGTCAGTCCTCTTCTTGTCACTGCAACTCCTCTGTAGCCGCTTGACGGATTGCTTTCATATTTAGTATGATTGTTGGTCATGATGTGTAGATGTGCATACTATATCACTATATTGATTGGATAATTTTTGTGGGAGTTATGGGACTTAGACTATTTTCAGTTAAAATACCAAAGTATCATCTTGTCACTGCAACTCCTCTGAAACCGCTTAATAGATTGCTTTCATAATTGGTAGGATTGTTGGTCATGATGTGTAGATGTGCATACTCTACTGCCTTATTGATCGGATAATTTACAGCAAGTCAGAGAATTATATGCCTTAGTAGAAAGTTTAAGTAGTATTGTAGGCATTGATATAATATTGAATGAAGAAAATCTGCTTTTTCTCATATGTTTTAGGTTAAATTACAGCAAGTTTCAGTATTGCGAGCACCGATATAATATCGTATGGAGAATATGTACCTTTCCGTATATGTTTTGGGTTAAATTATAGCAAGTTTCAGAATTACGGGCATCAATATAATATCAAATGGAGAATATGTACCTTTTCTTGTATGTTTTAGGTTAAATTACAGCAAGTTTCAGTTCATTATGATATCAAATGGAGAAAACGTGCCTTTTCTTATATGTTTTAGGTTAAATTACAGCAAGTTTCAGTATTGTGGGCATCAATCTAATACCGAATGGAGAAAATGTGCCTTTTCTTATATGTTGTAGGTTAAATTACAGCAAGTTTCAGAATTGCGGGTAATTTAACCTTAAACCTATAAGAAAAGGTACATTTTCTCCATTTGACAGTATATCAATAACTGCAATACTGAAACTTGCTGTAATTTAACCTAGAACATATAAGAAAAAGCACATTTTCTCCATTCTATATATCTTTTAGACCAGAAACCAATTCTACATATGTTAGGCAACTTTCCTGTAAAATTTCATCACATTCTGAGCATTTTTTGATTTTCCCGCCTTTTTCCGTTGGCGTCATCTTGGAAATTTCTTAATACAATGTGCACAACTTTAGATGCTGTTCCAACTTCCTACCAAGTTTCAATACCCTGTCTATTACCATCTCAGAGAACTTGCCAGACGAAAACGGGGTGATTTACTAGATTTGTTTTTGCGTTTCTATTAAGCGTCACTCTGCCATTTTGTAAATTCCAAGAACTTGAGGATCAAGTTTGGATCTATATCTATCATCCCACGAAGTTTCGAGAAGTTTGAAAAAATGAAGAGGGGTTTCTTTTATCTAAACATAACATGCAGCAGAAAAACATGTTTTCTCAAAATTACAAGTTTCGGCTTGGTTTCCATGGTAACCGAATGCTCCATTATCCATTACAACCAATAATATACCCTGTTTCAAAAAAAGGTTAGTTGTTCCCCTTATTACCCAAATAATACATACTGCGCTGTAATCAAAGTACAATTCTTAACAAAAACTACTATGTTCTCAAAATAAGGTTTCATGAAATTTCAAATGCTGTGGAACTTTATCTTACATGACCCACACCTTTTCTACGAAGTTTTATGGGGCTAATCTGAATAATTTCCCAGAAACAGTTCCAAAACAGTGGAAAACATCCAAAATATCATTTCCTATAGGGTTAATATTGAAAACCCCACCCCTTTTTGAAGCCCTTAAATGTACCACGTGGAAAATTCTTGATTCTAGATATATGGGACCAACATCTTACAAAATGGTCTCCGAGATCTGGTTCGGACAGAGTTGAGGCGGAACACGGAAGAAAAAGAATAAGAAAAAGAAACACAGCAAAAACAGCAAGTCTCCACAAACTTCGTTTGGGAGACTTAAAAAGAAACACAGCAAAAACAACAAGAGCTGTCGCCGAATGGCAGCCAAATATACCCCTGCTCATTGAACCCTGAATCAATACGTTAGTGCAAATTTAAGTTGGTGTGGACAAAATACAAGTGTGGACACAGTTCAAGTGTGGACACAATAGAAGTATGGACACAATAATATAATCTTCAATAAAGAACTTTTCACAAGGGTTCCAATGTAATACTCTGTTGAAATCAGACAAATATAAAATTCACTTTTTTAAACTTATTTAATATTTTACACAAAAATCTAAGCATTAGAAAAATTTCATTGCAACACTTTGAAAAAAAAATTTCAAGAGGATTAGAATGAAAAAAAACTCTCCAACAGTTTGATTTCACAATATCTACGCTTTAAATTATTTCTTTGAAAAAAAGATCATTGCAGAAGGAATCAACAAAAGTCAAAGTCAAATTATCTCCCCTTCCTGGTTTCGTACAATGATTACATTCCTTCATGTACTTCTCCTTATAGTGTCCTTCCTTTGTCTAAAGTTTCATTAAAATCCTTCAAGTGGTTTAAGAGGAGTTGCGCTTACGAGGTTTATACCCATACATAGGGAATCAACGAAAAGTCAATCAAATTATCTCCCCTTCCTGATTTCAAACAATAATTATATTCCTTCATGCACATTTGCATATAGTGTTCTTCCTTTGTGTAAAGTTTCATCAAAATCCTTCACGTGGTTTAAGAGGAGTTGCGCTTGCGAGGTTTATACCCATACATAGGGAATCAACGAAAAGTCAGTCAAATTATCTCCCCTTCCTGATATATTCCTTCATGCACATCTGCATATAGTGTTCTTCCTTTGTGTAAAGTTTCATCAAAATCCTTCAGGTGGTTTTAGAGGAGTTGCGCTTACGAGGTAACCCATACATAGCGAATCAACGAAAAGTCAGAGTCGAATTATCTCCCCTTCTTGGTTTCGGACAATAATTATATTCCTTCATGCACATCTCCATATAGTGCCCTTTCCTTGTGTAAAGTTTCATCAATATCCTTCAAGTGGTTTAAGAGGAGTTGCGCTTACGAGGTAACCCATATATAGGGAATCAAGGAAAAGTCAAAGTCGAATTATCTCCCCTTCCTGGTTTCCGACAATAATTATATCCCTTCATGTACATCTCCATATAGTGCCCTTCCTTTGTGTAAAGTTTCGTCAAAATCCTTCAAGTGGTTTAAGAGGAGTTGCGCTTACGAGAAGTGTGGACAGACGGGCGGACGGACGGACAGACGGACAGACAGACAGGGTGATTCCTATAATCCCCCCCCCCAAACTTTGTTTGCGGGGGTATAATAAATCTCCCCAAACTTCGTTTGGGAGACTTAATAAGAAATGCAACAACAAAAAAGTCTCCCTAATTTGTTTGGGTGACTTAATTATCATAAGAAATACAACAAAAACAATAACTCTCCCAACTTCGTTTGGGAGACTTACTAATAAGAATTGGAGTAAAAACAATAAATCTGCACGAACTTCGTTTGGGAGACTTAATAATACCCTCCTTAAAACCAGGCAGTGAATTGCATGTTTCGGAAAGATCAATGCATTCTTTCAAGTGTTTAAAAAACGTATTGACGTGAACTGAACAATTTCAGATTCAAGGGTACAAATACTTGCATATTTCATAATTTATAAGTTTTAGTGACGACAATGTGTGCCGATATATTGTCGCCGGCACAATATGTGCCGTTTATGTCCAGCACATATTGTCGCCGGCGACAATATGTGCCGATAAGGTCTGCACATATTGTCGCCGACGACAATATGCGCAGGGGCGACAATATGTGCCGTAACAGTCAAGAATCATTTATTTAACTGGCAAAGTGTTCTTACAATTGCTGTCATCTGTTACCCGACAAAAAGACAACAGAAGACGATCACAACATCTAAACAACCACAGGGCACTCATTGAGCCAAAAGTAAGAAAACTTGGCATAATAAAATGATGAGACGTGGCCACAATAAATAGTTGGTCAGAATAACAATTTTAAATTACAAAAAAATAAATAAAAAGCCAAATGCAAAGTTACGATGTTACATATGTTCGTTAAATAACTTGAATCTGCAAGTCAATTAAATATGCTGCCAAATTCTACAATTCATCCGACTATAATATAAATTTGTTATTGGGGTTATAATAAAATTACAGAATAGTATATATTGTCAGTAGCCGAAATCCAAGGGTCAAAATTACAAGAAAACTTTAAACCGCAACGGAATAACATGGTACAGTCATTTCAAAAGATTTGGTGGGTTAAACCTTGCAGTTATATAGCGCCAAACCCCTTCCATTGCGGTAGTGTCCGTATCAACTCGATATCAATTGCTATTGAAAGATTGCAGACAATGAAAAAAGGTTCATCCAAGTATATTGAATAACAATTCGAACCGAAACTTTTTTCCGTATTATTATGCATGCATATTCTGGTTTTGGTCCATAGAACCAATGTATTACATAATCTTGCAAAAAAAATATGTCCTCTCAATAAAATTCCCTTTTCCATCTATTTAGGTTTTAAAGTTTTTCCAACACAAATTTTCATTGACAGTGTCGATATCGCAGTTTTGAAGGAGGAAGCGTATTGAACTACTGAGGTCAGTAAACTGATCAGCATCACCACCAACCAAAAATGTTTGTCCTAATCAAAACAAATTCTAAATGTATTGTTGCCGAAAGAATAATTGGTCTCTGAGACTTACATGAAATTTACCTATAATAGGATTCAAATATTTTTGAAATCCAATTAAGGAAAATGTTTGTCCTAATCGAAATAAATTCTAAAAGTACGGTTGTTATGTAAATTTCCAACAATAAGTGGTCATTGCTCAAGACTTTCAGGAACTTTACCAAAACTGGAAACAAATATATTTTTTAATTTTAAGAAGTGAAAATGTTTGTTCTAATAGAAATAAATTGTAAAAGTATTGTTGGTTGGTAGAATTCCAAAAAATAAGTGGCTTTTGAAACTTTTTGGATATTAATCAAAATTGGAATAAAATATTTTTTTAAATCCAATTGGTGACATTGTTTTTCTAATACAACAAATGCAAAATGTATGGTAACTCAGAAGAATTCCAAAAACTAAGTGGTCCTTGATACTTTCAGGATATTTAGCAAGATTGGAATCACATTTAAGAATTCTAAGTGATTCATTTTTCCAAAACAGCCATCAAGCTTTATGATAATATGCTAAAATTTCAAAAAGATATGAATCTATGACATTTTCAGGAAATTGACCAAAGTTGGAACCGGAATCGAAATTCCGAATACTAGTACCTATTGCGCATGTACAGACTATTTGAAACAATTTTGCAATAATCCCTAACTCCAAAAAATGTAGGAAGAGCATGCCACATTTGTCAATTCCTTTTGTTTGCACTAAGACCAATATCAAGCTTATTGCGTATCTGCAGCATATGCAACAATTCTGCAACAAAATTAAAACCTTAAATCCAAAATGGTAGGAGGAGGTCGCGTGGCAAGAAAGTGTAACGGACGGAAGAAACCAACGATAATCTCCCTATGTATATTTTTTTTATTAAACTCCTTACTTTTCAGTGTTCATGCAGGGTACATGGACAATGGCTGGACCAAATAAGGCGGGCAAAGTAGAATTGAACTTTACTGCTGGCTTTGATGCAATGTTATTGTCATGTTTATTTTAATTAGACATGCTCCAATTTATTACAGAAGACTTCAAATGTTTCCGTTCACATTTGCTTTCTCGTTGACAAGTAGGCGTGATGTGAACCCATTGTTGTGAACCTAGCAAGGAATGATCATTTCAAGACATTTATAGAGTAAAACAAGGAGACGTTTTGAGCCCCCCTCCCCCTGTTTAATTTATACATAAATGGACTTTTGAACAACACAGGCATGGTAATACAGACCAAATAAAAATAGGTGATTTAAAGATGTAAGAAATAATTCATGGCAGGTATATGGTTATTGGAAATTTAACCAGGGGCTGGGCCTTTATATTCGAATTTAACCCTGAGCGGTAGCGAGGGGTTAAATTTACGAATTCATATAAAGGCCAAGCCCATGGTTAAATGACAATAACCATATACCTACCATGAATTATTTTGATTCTAATATGACAGAAAACGGAATTTTACACTCTGAAGAGACCTTAGAGAAGGCGGATTTCCCGTTTCCATTGCTGTCTGTGTCTATGACGTCACAATACACAATCTTACGTTTTCAAACAGATGCAAGTTCAAAATCCAAATCGAAAGCAAAACAATACACATTAACGTGTCTCAATGGCATGATTAAGTTATAAAATATGCGCATGTTCGAAATATATGGTTATCGAGTATTAAACTGGTTGACGATTAACTAGAGTCATGTTAGAATACAGCGTCAATGTATGCCGAATGTCAGAATCTAAAGAATGCCTACAAAAGTCACTTGGCATACTCCAAGAATTTTGTGTCTCATGGAAACTTGAAGTTAATACCAAAAAAACCAAAATCATAATATTTAATTCAAATGGTAAGTCTTTTCTCAAACACTTTCATGTCAATCAAAATACTATTGAAACTGTAAAGTCATACTGTTACTTATGATCATA
The DNA here is from genome assembly GCA_002080025.1 of Modiolus philippinarum. NCBI lineage: Eukaryota > Metazoa > Mollusca > Bivalvia > Mytilida > Modiolidae > Modiolus > Modiolus philippinarum. The sequence goes on from MJUU01005826.1 coordinate 54,703, forward strand.
TGTTAACTAGTATACCAGTGAACACTTTTAACGTTGTTAAACTAAATTCTTCTTAAATTGACGTCACAATTCAACCGATCGGTCAATATCTGGTATTGACTGCAACTACCGGTCCATGACTGACTGGGAGGTGTTGAACGTCCTTGACTACTTTTGTAGGTCTCGCACGGACGATACCGGTCCATATCCGGTAATATTACATATGGTATAAGTTCCTATTAATCTCATTGGCTAATACGCTCACGTGATTTTAAAAATATTCAGTATATTTCAGCGTTGTATATTGACGCCGTGTTTCTATTTTTAAGTATATTGACGCTTTGTTTCTATTTTTAGTTTTATTGACGCTACATGTCTGGTTGGACTTTCAGACTAAAGTTTTTCATTAAGAAAAGGTCTTATGAAAAAATTATTTTAATAAATATTGGAACACGCTTTACACATTAATGGGAGTTTCCGTCGGGGAAATAAAAGAGGATATTAAAATGTTTTTACAGAGCAACCACTGAAATCTTTAACAGTTGTCACATGTTTTTTATTATTGCACACTTCACGTAAATACGCGTATAAAAAGGCTTACTTGTTTGTTTTTTTATTCGCAAATATAAGAGAAATGTCAGCATTTATTTATCCTATGAACACTCGTGTAATAACCCATTCTAGATGATGGCAGATCCACACCCGCCTTCAAATAAAGGTTTTATTTCTAAATTCCGATGTATTGACAAAATTTTCCCCCGCAAAAAATGTAATGAAATACCATCTATTTATGTAATATAAAAATGATGGACTTTTTACTCTGTCAATATGTTAAATATGAACCTGTTAGGAATATGTTGACCTCGGACTTCGTCCTCGGTCAATATAAACCTAACAGGTCCATATATAATATATTGACTTCGTAAAAAGTCCATAATTGATAATTAACTGCAACTATCGGTCCATATCAGATTTTTTTTTTGGACCGATGGCATCAATACCGCAACATAGAGAATGCCATGAGTTTGGTTTTAGGCCAATAGAATTCCAGATTTTTTACTGATATGCAATAATAGGGCAATTTTGAATTGGCTGATGGTGGTGCTGAATATCAGTTCTGACCTCATTACTGAGAACAATGATTTACTCCGACAAAAAATTCTAAAATATATAAATATACATTATGAGAGATGCTGTAATGAAAAATTGAGTTGGAAAAACTTTAAAACCTAACAAGATGGAAGCAACAACAAAAAAATTATTGAGTGGACATATGTTTATAGTGCAAAATTATATAATAAATCGGTTTTGATCAAAACCGGAATTTGCATGTATTTTGGGCATTTGCAGCGTCTCATACGATCAAAAATAGCAGTCTCTTATGGAAAAATTTGAAGTTTCGGTTCGAACTGTAATTCAAGATTGTTTTTTTTTTAATTTAGTACTTGGATGATCATTTTTTTTTTACCATTGTCTACAACCTTTCAATAGCAATTGCTGTCGAGTTGATACGGGCACTGGTTTTTGACGCGCCACTGAACGGTTAAACCCATTATTTCTTTTGAAATGACTGTACTATGTTTAAAGTTTTCTTGTGGTTTTGCCCCGATTTTGTCATTTTGCCCCTTTGATTTCGGCTACTGGCAATAAACTGTTCTTTAATTTTATTATTACCCTCATAATAAGGTAATTTATTTAGTTGGATATCGAGAGTTGGATACAGACAGTGCGGTCAAATTGTAGAAAGTGATAGCATATAACTGTGTAGCATATACGAACAGACAACGTATTCGAATTATTATCGCTCACAACTCTCCATAATCTCTGCTATGATGTGAGATAGTGTTGCACATTGAAAATTCAATACATATGATTTCTAATACCATGTTTACTGTGTACTGCATCTATATACGATGGTAAGATGCTGAATACAAAACATGGCGACACCAGAAGCAATATCGGTAAGTAATTGTGTGGATTTCAGTTGGTAATAGGGATTCGCTTCCGTAATTACTATCAATGTACGGTCGACAGTAAAATCACCGTGCATTCCATGTAGAGCTAAATCAAAGATTGATGTTTTACATAGTTTTTTATGACATCGTAAATGTTGTCCATTTTACTGAACTTGTAAACTTAAATAGAGTATACAGTAAAAAAAAACAAGATGTCTTTCACCCGGGGGAGGGGCCGAGGTCTCTTCCTATATCTTGGTATACACGGACGCACCGCTGGAATGGGTCACTTTTCGACAGGTCAAATAGAATAGAATAGAATTTTTATTATGCTAATTAAAGAACCCATAAAGGGCATCATAATACAACAAAACACAGTTTGACATACAATGCAACATCAAATATATCATTGAAGTGCAATTTTCCTCAATCTGTTATATATAGAATGGGTCTATAATTTGGCATAAAATATAATCAATGGGTAAATTTATACCTTTAAAATTATTTCGCCCTTTTATCAAATAATCTTTGGTTGCATTAAAAACTGAAATCAGTGTTCAGTTTTCACAATTGTCACATTGGGTCACGATTATGAACATGTTATTTTCATCAGCTTCGTATGATCAAAACTTTCAATATTTGTTCTCTATCAAGTTATGATTTTCATATGAATTGTATTGACGATTAATTGTGAGATGTTTTAAAACGCACTTTGCATTATTCGGGACAAGATGTATTTCTCATGCCGACAAATTTCTAGGGAAAATGGGCATTCTACGATTTCATGCAAATCGTCACCATGTTGATTAGCATAATAAAAATTCCATTCTATTCTATTACAGCCCTCAGTGGTCAATTAATAGATTTTGGATAAATTGTTTCAAACTTTGGTATATTTATTGTCCTGTAAATTTATTTGTAATGATGCAGAAAATATGCCGTAATTCGAGTCTTTGATCACAGAATACCAGCAATTTGTTGGCATGGCATGCCGACAAATTTCTAAGGAAAATGGCCATTCTACGATTTCATGCAAAGCGTCACGCCAATATTAAAAGTGTACAATGGCCAGACTTATATTACAGCGGTCAGCCGTCAATAAAATAAGACGCAACTGAGTTTTTATTATTTTCTTACGTTTTTTTTTTTGCTTTTTTGTTTTTTGTTTTTTGGTTTTTTTTTAAGGTTTTATAGAACTACAAAGGATAACGGGAAACACCAACAATGGCCGAAAATCACAAGCACATTCAAAAACTTTTGGCAAAAACAATTTAAAAATTATACACCAAATGTACGATTTTGGTCCGTAGGACCTTTACTGACAGCAAATTAATTTTGAAACCAAAATATATGTTCATTCAGTTACATATCCTTGGCTACCTTAAAAAGGTTTCCAAGTTTTTCCAACTTAATTTTTCGAGGACAGACTCTCTTATAAGGTATATCCTACAGTTTAGGTCTAAATCAAATGCAATTCAAATTACAAGCATTCTTTTACTTTTTTAGAGTTTATCTGATACAATAAATCAGGATCAGAATATTAATATTGATAGCATTATGCCTTAGTATGATGACCAGGATCAGAATATTAATATTGTTAGCATTATGCCTTAGTATGATGACCAAAGGTACTAATTTGAAGGGTTAGTGTGATATTTTGCCACCCCTTTGAGTCCGTCGTCCGCAAGCTTTCGTCATCTCTTGTGAAACGAATGATAAAATTTGAACCAAACTTCAGCGAAATGATGTTTTCGAGATCCCTAGCAACGATTGTTCATATTGTTCGGATGTATAGCGAAAAGCATGGCAACTAGCGGCACACTGGACCCAATGGGAAACATTTTTTATCATTTCCTCTGATTCTACTGAAAAGCAAGCGGAATCAAACTACACAGGAATGATGTATTGGAGGTCATCAAGCCTGAGAGACTGACCATTTTGTTATTGTCTGATACAAACTTTACTGCAAATGCTGGACATAGTAAATGGGGATAGAACAGATTTGTCAAGAGCCATGAGATTTGTCAAGTCCATGAGGCAAAAAGACAAAGCAGGAGGAAATCTCCGGAAAATTGTCAACCGCAATGGTCCTGACTTGCATGGTGACTCGATGAGTGCCCTGTGGTTGTTTATATCAGTTGTGATTTTCTTTTGTTGGGTCTTTTTGTCGGGCAACGGATGACAGCGATTGTAAAAACACTTTGCCAATTGATTTTATGTTTGTTGACGATCCCGCATCCATGACATAATAAACATGGATTTAGCGTTACTCGACATCCGCTCACACCTGTGCTAGGGACCGTCTTGAACTTACTGTGAGATATGAGCAAAGCTCATTGTTGAAGGCCTCATGGTGACTTCAAGGTGAAGAACAACAATTAAAGTGTTGTTCCATTGCTTGTTTTTACCATGTGCTGATTGGTACAAGCATTTCCGATAGGGTATAACATTATTATTTAAGGGTAAGAAAAGGAGATTAACCAATTAATCAGCTATCAAGAGAGATCTTTCAAATCCATATATTCCTAACTTATAGTGTAAATAGAAACTTTCAGCATTATATACCAAAGGGAAATTTTTAGGTCTAAACACTGTTAACGTTATGACAAAATGTTTATGAAAAAATACTTGTTGCTACAATAACCGAGACAACAAACTTTTCTAAATATTTCAAAAAATAACTTTTTACCGAAAAATCAGTTTGCAAGTTTTGGATGTCGGAGGAGCTATAATTTCTTTTTTTTTATTTTCACAGCATGAGCGGCCATCAGATACAACTATAGATAGAATACTAGCTACTATATATGGACAATGTATAGGTGATGCCATGGGACTCCTTACAGAATTCTTACCTAAGAAGGAAGCAAAGTTGGTAATGAAATGTAAACAAAAGTTCATGTTTCTTTCTATAGGACTCATATTGTGTTGAAGTTGTAAATACAGCAGCAAGAGTTCACTTATATAGTAAATTAAATAGTGTCCTTTATCACATTGTTTGCATACTGTATATCATAACTCGACAATGGCTGTTCATAAAATAATCTGTAATATACTGTAAAGATTTTAAAAATATTTTAGCACATCGACATAAACTTAGAGAAATCTGAACTTATATTGTACAATTATTTTAAGACAATATTCCATGAAGTATTTATCATAAGACAAAGTGACACTCTCAACAGTTGCCATATATATAACATTATTATCAATATTCATATTTTCTGCTGAATTGACGTATCCTTGTTAATCATGATATTTGATTATTTAGCTTGACAAGGGAGATGTATGGCCATATCAGCATTGTAAAACTTTTAGTAGGAAACCATAGGTATTTGGGCTTCATACTGGATATAGATGGGTTCATATTCAATATCTATGCCATATTTATCTCAGGAGCACAGATATAAAGGATGAACCCATATGCTCGGTGTAAGTACCCTTATAAGATATAGTATTGTTTGTTGATGTGTATATAACAGCATTACGGAAAAGTTGCTGAGGAACTTGAATACCACCATAAGATAAGTGACTTGCACAGGACAAGTTGGAAGGATGGCGATTGGACAGACGACAGTGACCAGATGGTATTAATAATGAGATCATTGGTAGACTGTGATGGAAAGGTACAAAATACAATAACTTTCACTCGACAAATCCATTTTAGAACAACTTTAATTAGGGTACACCAATAGAAAATGGCAAAAGGAAATCAAGCAACCCAAACAAAACAAAACTCATGGTGACAATTTTTCTCATGAAACCGGGAGATGAAATGTTTTCAAATTCGAAGCAGTAAAAACTCCACTAGTAAAAATAAATAACTATAGTTAGGAGAGTTAAGATGATTAACCAGACAATAGAAGGGATTCACGAAAGGTTAGTAGGTTTATATAAATGCAAATATTATCATCATTATCACCGAGAAACATTGTATGGTAGGTAATATTTATTTTGCTCCAAAACTGTCTCGAAAGAGACTGAAAATGGTTAAATAATAACAAAGGACCGAAATGTTAGTCAAGTTGATCACTGAAGATGACCATTGCAGCAACTTGTATCTTTTTAGTGCAGATATAAACTAATGGCTCAGAAGCTGCATTGGCTCGTTCGGACATCGGACAGAAAGCTTCTTATCAAAATGCGCAAATCAACAACTACTAGTATCTCATATCTGTTTTTGATGATCATTATCAGAAAATATGATCTCAACAATCTTTATTTCATATTTGAAGAGGATGATCAAAATATTCTTTTATCATAGAGTAGAAATGTTAAGCTCTTTTCCAAGGTGGTGGTCATGTTTGTTGACCGATGGTAATGAATGCGCATTTTTGTTGATGTGATCCCATTCCTTACTTTAGTACAGCGAAGTTAAAGTTAGTTTTAGATGAGATAATGCAAATTCCTGTCCCTCTCTGTCGTCCATGTTTGTTGACGGATCAGAACAAAAAAAAAATTAAAAAAAAAATTTAAAAAAAATTTTAGAAGGACCCCTGATATTTTTAAAAACGATTGCTTTAGTACTTTCATAGGAGATTTTCCCATAGCGTACAACGTTAATCTTTGTTCCGTGCTGGCTGGCATGTTTGTTGACTGATTAGAACTTTTAAACTTGAGTTCGATGCACTGTAAATATAAATACTAGAAATTCTCATTGTAGGTGAATCCGGTTGATTTTGCGACAAAACTACGAGGGTGGATAATTAAAGGTTTTCCAGAACTCGGTGATGTTGCTGGAATTGGTCTCGGTAGAACAACAAAAACAGTAGTATCACATTCTGGTTACCTTAAAGACCCTCATAAGGTAACTGTTGGAAGATTTTATAAGAAAAAAAATATAATTGAGCAGGGAAAAACATTATGATTGACAATTTTAATCATTCTTGGTCAAAATTTATTTAAGCTTATTTGATAGCGACAGTCCTCAACACTGTTGTTTTTATTTTAAATGTTTGTTTCTCAAGATTCGTTTAGTTCTAATAACTTTGAGTATAGATTTACCGAGTGTTTGTGCTTGTATTGTTAAAAGATATAGATATGGCGTCGACATGGCCAAACAGTACATTATAATTAATTTTGTTGGAAGATGGTATATGCAATTACGCAAATCCAATTCCTTTTCAAACCAATAATACTGCCACAGTCATTAAATTTGATTATGTTTCCTTTGCTTTCTTATGCAACAAATAGCATTAAAAACACAAAAAAAAAAACAAAACGAAAACAAAAAAAAACACCCAAAAACAAAAACTAAAAAATAAGTCGCCTACAACCAATATTTTTTTCAGCATACTGTAGCAGTTCCAGCATTATCAATTATATTTTTTTTTCCAAACACCAGTTTGCAGTAGGACAGACGATTCAATTAAGTATTTCTGTGGCATCTTACGATTTTGAATACTTTTGTGTACAATTATGAAAGTATCATAGTGTTTTTTGGGCGCATAATGATAATTTATTCGAAGGGGGCACCTAGTCATTTATAACTTATAGTTTTCATAACGAGACAGATCGAGACAGAATGGTATATCGCCGGAAATCAACTAGAGTTACAGTATGTAATTTCAATATATAATAAACGAGCCTTTGGCGAGTTTAATATGTTTGAAATTACATACGGATATACAATTCTTTCGAGTTATTAAAACTATTTCTCTTATGATTTTCATAAATAAATGTAGTGAATGGTTGGTGCCGAACTGCTGTTCTGTGTTTGCATGTGTCGTCGCTTTTTATATTTAGAATAATAACAGGTAATAATAGGTAACTTTAATCACGGCAAACGAGATCTCACAGTGATCCAATAGAAACGTCAAAAAAGTGATAACACATCATGAATGATGTGCTATTACTTGTCGCTCAACCAATGAAATTCCCGTGAAAGAGATTCTACTAGTTCATATCTAATTCCAGCTTCTAAGTCCTGTTGTGTACCACAAATAACTATTGGTGCAAGGAATAGGTAATGAGGTTGAATCATAAGAGAATAACATTTTTGTCTTTAATATAGTATTAAAAACACACATGTAAAATGTCAAGTATTATATATAACATTCTAACATCATTACTTTATTTCCGACTTGAGGATGTCAATTTCGCTTACAAATTAAATTTATGCAGAGAATCCTTGGTCGTCATGTTTTACGAACTGTATCGGATTAAGAACCATGTTTGATAATCAACTTTT
>MJUU01005826.1:63036-79775 GCA_002080025.1 Modiolus philippinarum
GTATTATATATAACATTCTAACATCATTACTTTATTTCCGACTTGAGGATGTCAATTTCGCTTACAAATTATGTTTTACGAACTCTATCGGATTAAGAACCATGTTTGATAATCAACTTTTTAGGCAGCTGAAATTGTATGGAATCAAAACCTTAGACAAATAGCCCCAAATGGTGCTGTGATGAGGACATCATTTGTTGGTATTCATATGTATTGGAGTTTAGATGATGTTGCAAGAAATGCAAGGGATTTTGCAAAAACAACACATTATGATCCTAGGTAAGATTTAGTATTACAAGTTATTTATAACGTATGTCTTGTGTTTTCAATGCCAGAGCAACATGCACTAGACCAATCATCTCTGTTAAAGACAAACATTTTAAGAGACTTGGCAATGCATAAACTCCCTTTAATAAACATTGAAGGAATATGGAGTAAATGAAAACGAGACAAAGTCTCTTCAAATACATGGTAGAATCAAGCAATGGAACAGCTGTTTTATTGTTGTTCTTATCTTGAAGTCACCATGAGGCCTCCAACAATGAGCTTTGCTCATTTCTCATAGTAAGTTTAAGAAGCCCCCCCCCCCAGCACCGGTTTGAGTGTAATTAATTGCTAAATTTCAAACAACGCTACATCCATAATTCTATTTACTCATGGATGCGGGATATAATTCAAACTGGCAAAGTAGTCAATCCGTTCCCCAACAAAAGCACTAGTGTCTCAAGCTAGTAGACAATTACAACATTTAGACAAGCAAGGGCGGTTATCAAGTCGATAGCAAGAAAACTTGGCATCTGCCATTACAAAATAGTGAGAGTTGGGCATTAACAACAGGTGGTCAGAAAAACAATTGCAAATTACAAAAATTGATAAAACTTCCAAAATTCCAAAGTATGCTAGTATAGCCATATGAGAAATTTTCCCATGAACAGGCACACTTTAACTGAAATATATCTCTCATCTCTCGCACCTGAAATCCTTTTACGGACTTAGCACTCCCTTTGTCTGACAGAACGGTAAAGTGGCATTATAAAGATACAGAAATGCTTGAAGTTCCGCTTACAGATACCATCTTACCTACTATGTACTGGGTTCCGAAGCTTCACAGAAATCCAAGCAAACATTGTTTTATTTCGGCATCTAGTAAGTGTTCTACTACTAATTTATCCATCCATTTAACTAGTTCACTTACTTGTAATTAAATACTGCGAAAAAAACTTATCAAAACTCTGGTGTAAGTTACTTTTGTAGTGTAAAAAGCTATTGAAGTTTTAGATAAACTACAATCGATTCAAAGTATCGACAGTTATGATTTTTCTACACTTTATACTACCCTTCCACATAATTTGATTAAATCCAAATTGATGGTCTTTCAATTTTTTTTGGTCTGCAGTTCATTTGCTCCAACAAAAATCAAGGATTTTTCTCTAATATTACTTACAATAATCATAGTTCCTGGACATGTGATGGTATGATTAATGCACTCAATCTTTTGCTGGACAATTTTTTTTTCGTTTTGGCAACACTATTTATCAACAGGTCATAGGTATTCCCATGGAAATTGTGCACCTCTACTTGCAGATCTTTTTCTTTTCTGTTACGAACGAGACTTCATGAAAAAAACTTCAAAACGGAGCCATACAAAACAGTGATAATGCTCTTTCTATTTTCAATGATAACAGCAGATATATTGACGATAATTGATAATCCCCAGTTTTTAGATTATGAAGCCATTATTTACCCGCAACAACTGAAATTAAATAAAGCTAACAATGATTCCAAATAATGCCTTTTTCTGGATCTAACTATTTTTATTTACTCTTGTAAAATGAAAACTAAAATATAGGATAAATGGGATGATTTTGATTTCTTGCTTACCTTTTCTTGACGGCGACATTCCTCTAGCTCCATCCTACGGTATGCATATTTTTCAACTGATACGAGTTCGTTCTACTCACGTAAACAGCTTATCACTAAGGATCACTAAGGGCATTTCTAATCCTCTTTTTTACGGAAATGTTATTAAAAAATGCCAGAAATTGATTAAAAGTCCAGAAAAGCTGGGACGTAACTTACATTCTTTACGTAATAGGGGATATCGACAAGATATACTGCTTGCATCCGTTAAATTAGCTTAAATTTTTGCACATATACTGGCCTCTCACTGATACTGCCGATGTCTACTGAAATTTATGATGATTTTTTTACCAAACCTTTCGGGCAGTTTTGAGTTTGATTTTTCTTCCGTAGTGCAACAGTGTTCTACAAGCAGACTATGCACCTGGAGCTAGATAGCAGTTTAGCGGCGAGCACCCTTTTACCTACATGTATCTTTCAAAATTACTTGTTGTCTTTTTCTCTCCTTTCAAGATTGTGGTCAGAGAGTAGTATACCTGTATTGGGTTTTCTTCGTATCTTTGTTTTTATACTATAGGAAAACGGGACAGATAAAGGAGAGGTTTTAGTACCCATAAACCAGTTTAAACCTACCGCTGGCTTTTGCTAGTACCAGTACCAAGTCCGGCTGTCCCGAGCTCCTATCGTCGTTTACTTTTGTCTTTTGTCTTATTGGTGTTTTTCCTGTGTAGTTCCATGGCAGACTGTGGCATGTAGTTATAATTTTCAGCCATTGTAGGTGTTTCCTGTTATCCTTTTTACATTTACACGCCAACTCTATGTATGAGATAAAGCCGTTGAATCTACGAATACAAAATAAATATCCCTAACAGCGACAATCTATAAAACAGCCATTAAAAACTTAAACAAACCCACTTGGCATTTGAAGCGAAAACTACAATGTAAAGAAACATATTCCATCTATAAGACAAAGCATTTGAAGCGAAAAACGAATTCCTTCCTTGTTCAAATAGATGTAGAGAGATCAGTTCAGCTGTTTGTTTATGCATATTCATTGGGGAAAGAGTTGTAATAGTAGGTAAAAAATTTATATCAGAGATTGAAAGATAGAATAAAAAAGATAACAGGAAACACCTACAATGGCCGAAAAACATAGCCACATGCCACAAAGTAAATAGGAACTGCACAAGAAAAAAACCCATAATAAAAATACAAAAGAGAAACGTAAACAACGATAGGAACTCGGGGACAGATGTATGAATCCTTACCCCAGTTTCGAATGCTTTCATCAAAATCTCTTGTGATGCACATTGTTATATAATTCAACTCTTATATATTTGCCCAGAACGATGTAATGTGCTAGATGTGCCTTCGGATAACAGAACGTGTTTTAATCTGAATTAGTATGTTGAGGTATGTATTATATTATCTTACTTTGAATTAGAGTGGTAAGTTGTTTCCCTTTAATGTTTTTCAGTTTCAAGCATACATTATGACAAGAGAACTTTTTGCCATTATTATTTTTGCAGGTGTCAGGCTTCTACTGTTGCTGTATCAGTTGCCATAGCAATAATGTTACAAGGAAAAGATGAGTTTAAAGACAAAAAAGGTCATTTCAAAGTCAAGCGAATTATAAAGGAGGCGTATAAGTATGCATCAGAATGTTTAGAAACTGCAGACGAATTGAAAGATCTCAAGCGTTACTTAGAATGCGAGGAGATCAAAAAATTAAAACTCGACGAACCTGAGAAAATAGGATATACATACAAGTCTTTGGGGACTGGATTTTGGGCATTAAAGCAAAACGACTTCAGAAAAACCATAACTGACATACTATTAGAGGTAGGACACTCTACAGTATATTAAAAGAAATTTCTTGGTTTCGAATCATGTAGTTTTTGGAATATGTTTTGCAGGGTCTTTAAATATATATATGGCATTAGGCATATCTATTGAATGTCAAGTAATATGGTTTGTATATTTCAAGAATGTTTTCTTCTTTAAGACATCTTATTTGGTAGAATATTTGTTCCATAGATCTTCACCATGGCATGTGACCTGATTTTGTAAAAAAAAATTAAAATGTGATTTATTTTTCGAATAGTGATATGCTAAACTTTATGTTTGAAGATTATCCATGGGTCTATTATTGCTCGATATTTAGTGGATTTCGCTGAAGCCGGTGCAAGGGCTTTCATTAAATATGAGCAAAGCTCAATATTAAAGGCTTTATTGCAAATTCGAGATGAACAATAAGAGCGTTGTTCCATTGCGTTTGTAGAGACTTTGTCTCAGGTTCATTTTACTTTATATCCTTTCATTGTTGATTTTCATATTTGACGTCATGCCCTTGGCTTTGTGTGTACATGACTTTCATATTTGACGTCATGCCCTCGGCTTTGTGTGTACATGACTTTCATATTTGACGTCATGCCCTTGGCTTTGTGTGTACATGACTTTCATATTTGACGTCATACCCTTGGCTTTGTGTGTACATGACTTTCATATTTGACGTCATGCCCTTGGCTTTGTGTGTACATGACTTTCATATTTGACGTCATGTCCTTGGCTTTGTTTGTACATGACTTTCATATTTGACGTCATGCCCTTGGCTTTGTGTGTACATGACTTTCATATTTGACGTCATGCCCTTGGCTTTGTGTGTACATGACTTTCATATTTTACGTCATGCCCTTGGCTTTGTGTGTACATGACTTTTTATTTAAATTTTAACATAACGTATATCGTTTTAATGGGAGGTGATTAGGTTCCAATATTTTACGTGTGTATTCCTTGTGGTAAGACCTTACCAGAATTATAAATCTAATTTATTTCACTGTGGCACTTTAATTCCCATTCATGAACAAGGCAAACTTTTTTTCTTGGCTTATGCTACAGGGCATCAATTTTTTCACAGGAAGAAATATTTTGTATGGCCATACAAAAATAATGTTTAGATTCTCAGGCCATTTTTCAGATAAAATGCTGAGACAGGGAGGGAGAATATTTTTATTTTCATCGGTTAAAAATCATGATGAGGCATCTTTTAACATTTCTGAAATGCCCAAAAAGTAATGAGGCAGGTGATTTTATTTATTATATGAAACTTAAAGGTAAAATTGGTTCGCAGAAAAGAGATGAGGCAGGAGACGGAGAAACTAAGGCATTTTTATTTGGCCTAGGCATTCTTTGCATACTGTTTTAACCAACCTCAAAAATTATATGGTGTGTGTATGGTTTGACCATCCAACTCCTCCTACAGCTTTATTGCAAGTTAATGAACAAATAAAGGGATATGGAGTATTAAGTATTATTTGCAGTTCATGGTTACATTTGTTGCAAAGATGCATATTGTCAGGATTTATATTATTTCAGACTGTTGAACTTGGCCGTGTTTGCTCGTGTGTTGGAGAAACTTCAGAGTGTATCTTGTTGGAGCATAAACGCGTGTTTTGGGGGGTATCATATGTGTCTTACAGACAAAATTATCACTAATTAGAAACCATCATAATTGTTAACCTTGAATGGGTCATATCATCCTATACTATATTTGTCTATTTTTAATGCAGTATTTCAATGCTGAAGGAAAATAAACATTGTGTTCAGTTATTAGATTTTTGGTAACTGTTTCTTAATGCTAAATTGCACTTTTTAAGTACTATACACCAATCAACCCCAAGCTTTTTCATTGAAATTCCGGAAAAGTTCTAGATATTACACGGGTTTAGAAGGAAAAAACCAGGGTTTACAATGACGAGCTATGGAGAAAAAAATCTATCAAGCTTTCCTCGAAACGTGAATCTTTTAAAATTAAAGACTTAAGTTCTATTCCACTAGAAGATATTTGGAAAAGCTTTTTAACAGATGACCTTTGAATATGCTATTACATAAAAAGTGTAATCTTCATATTACTGACAGGGAACAGTTTTCCGATTCTGAGAAAAATCTAACAAATACAAGAAAGTGATGATAGGTGTATTCTAAGATTCATCAGATTGTAATTGGATATTTTTTTAAATTCTTTCAGTAATGCATGATGAAAGTAATGTACTACATATAACTATTTCTGAGTTGTAAGGAACCAAAATCTCAATTAACAAGATTCAAGTTTTAATATTTCAACCAATTTTAAGGGAATTCGTTTCTATGGATTACAAGTGACGTTAGCTTTCAAAAGTTTGTCCACCTTGTTTTGTGGAAATCACTGATTAAGAGGGAGGAAAGTTTCAACTTATTATGTCCAAAATCTTACTTACCATACTTACTAAAGGTTGATTTCTGGATGGAACCCTAATGGTCCTCTTCAGCATACTCTAGGTCTTATGAAATTGTGTACTATTTCCGCTTCTCGATTTCAATGAGGTTTCAGCTTTGTAATCGGTATAATATATATCCTCCTTCTCCATAATTTTGTCCACACGGTATTTGAATGTATTTAGTGATGGCGCATTTGTAATTTTTTTTGATAATCTTTTCGAAATTCTTGCCACTTTACAGCAAAATGCATGGTATTAAATCTTTGTTCCTTAATTTTAAATGAGTTTGTTTTTGTCCTTGCTGTGTTCACATTCATTTTGTGTCACATTTTGTCCATACGTACCCTGTTCAATGTGCATTGCTGCTCTTTATGAACATTAAAGAAAACGGTAAAAGCATTGGTTTCAGCAATACATTCTGTCATAAAAGTTTTAACAAATAACTAATGAAGTAGTTTTTAAAAATACTACTTTATTGTTATAATGTTTCACTTGGATCAGCATGACAAACATTTTATTGTAATTATAATCCCTTCATTCTTAATTACATGTATTTCCATTATCAGGGAGGCGATGCTGACTCTAATGCATGTGTTGGAGGTGCTTTACTTGGGTGCAAACTGGGTTTGTTAGCATTACCAGAACCATGGCTATCAAAACTTCTTCATCGAAAATGGTTAGATGCTGAAATTAAAAAGTTAGTTACGTTCTGTTTACAACGAATTGAAAATGTGATAATCAGATATGAATTTTAGTAAAACACGCAGAAAAATAATAGCTGATTTAAATTCTGTATTTTAAAGTTTTAAGCAAAATTTACGAAAAAATGCCAATACAAATTAACGAGACTAGTGTAGGATTTCAATCCATGCAAGTATTTTGTTCATCGTGTCTAGATATACATGTTTTTCACTATTTTGAAATTACATTACATATTATAAATTCTTAGATATTTTGACATGATGAAATGGGAATGGAGACCTATTGACGCAAATCCATCTCAAGAGCAACTGCCTACAGCGAAGAAAGAAACATCCTGATAATAGTTAGGTGTAGATTCTTTTAGTTTTCACTCTGTATGTCCGTTTGTCTAGTTTTTTGTTCCGGGATTTTTTACATAGCATCAGCACGGCTGGGAAACTCGATGTTCTCAACCGAAAATCCGGCGTCCGGAAATCTGTGATTTACACTTAATAAGTGCAGTTCAAGAAATCAAAGAATGTCACTCCATATAAATTTATAAAATAAGTGTTAATCAATCAAAAACCCTTTTCTTTTTTTCAAATAACAATGGTAAATTAGTCTTTTCCTTTATGTCCGGATTTTAGAATCGCCCGAAGCGGCTGATTTCTGTCTTAAGAGGCAGACTTTAATATGGTTTTAGTTATCTTTTAAAAATTTGACCATTTTTACATGGAGTGACATTCCCCGATTTTTTAAAAACGGGGTCTGTCAATTTGTATTAATTAACTTCCTAGTAAATTTCAGTTGAGACCATCGAGTTTCTCAGCCGTGATCAGATGGATATTAAATATGAAGTTTGATGAAGAACCTAAACTTGCCTCCTTCAGCCTGTCGGCCAATACAATGAAAAACATTTGTAGGTTGTCTCCCTGTACCAAGTTAGTGAAGAGATGATTTTAATTAACATATCTATAGTCTCTTTTGATATTGAAATTAAAAAATATCTTATATATTTATAAATGTAAAAAACGGATAATAGGAAACACTTACAATGGTTGAAAATTATAATTACATGCCACAATCTACCATGGAACTGCACATGAAGAACACGAATAAGACAAAAGACAAACGTAGACAACGATAGAAACTCGGGACAGTCGGACTTGGTACTGGCACTAGCAAAAGCCAGCGGTAGGGTTAAACCGGTTTATGGGTACCCAAACCTCCCCTTTATCTGTCCCGTTTCCCTGTAATATAATAAACATACGAATAAAACCCAACACAGGTAGACTACTAAATGACCACAATCTTGAAGGGAAAGAAAAAACAATACGTAATTTTGAAAGATGGGTCAAAGGGTGCTCGCCGCTAAACTGGAGCCTAGTCTGCTGGTAGAACACTGTCGCACTATGGAAGAAAAATCAAACTCAAAACTTCCCGAAGGGTTTGGTCAAGAATCATCATAAATTTCAAAAGACATCGGCAGTATCAGTGAGAGGACAGTGTGTGTGCAAAATTTTCAGGTCATTAGGTCTCAAAGCTAATTTAACGGATGCAAGCAGAATATTGTGTCGATATCCCTTATAACGTTAAGAATGTACGTCCCAGCTTTTCTGGACTTTTAATCAATTTCTGGCATTTTTTAACAATATTTCCGTAAAAACCATACTTTTGACAGACATTTTACTTTTATCTATTTGCCAGTGCTGAAATATTTGATCTGAAGCTTTAAATAATAATAAATTGTATCATATATTGAGCAATGTGAATGTCTACCGAGTTTCATGGGTCTCTCTGAATCTGTAAGATTTAACATTGTTGAGAGGAAGAATGCATGGATTGGTTGCACATGTATTTTTTCTGAAAAATAATCAATTTGATGTGGTCAAACATTTTATTGAATGAGATATGTTGACAATATCTTTCTGTCATTCATTAATCATCAATTAGTTAATATTTGTTGGTTGATCTGAGAAATGAAATGTTTTAAACATCGAAAATTTTGTCCCATTTTTGACATCAAAATCTTTTGAATAACAAGTCCTAGATGGACAAAGTTTTGTCCATGGATGCATCTTGAATAGTACTTTAGGTAGAGATATAGAATAGGTCACCTTGACCTACATTTAATACATGAGTGACATAGGTTAAGGTTTTTGTAAGTCCAGATCGGGGATACTACAGCTCGTACAGGAATAATATTTGTCGGTAGATGCATCTTGTAAAGTAACGGAGCTCCAGATAAAAAATAAGGTCACTTCGACCTACATTTCATGTATGAATGACTTAGGTTAAAGTTTGTGTTACAGTCTGGGTCTTAGATACTACAGTTTTTAGACGATTAATCTTTCATTAGTAGATGCATCTTCTATAGGTATGAGGCTCCTGATTGAATTAAGGTCACCTTAACTTACATTTCATCCAAGATGTGTGGAGTGCTAATAATATTATACAAACATTCAACAAACGGGCGAGGGAGTTAGCTGTCTTTCCGACTGCGTCCTTTTAGTGTTCTTTTATAATTCAGCCATTATACAACCAAGGGTTTATTATATTTTTAAATTTCATAAACAAAAAGGTTTATTACCATGTCTGAGATAATAATAGCTTGAAACAACTTCTGTGTCGGTATGTATTCGTTTTGTTGATTCGATAGATTTAAGCTCCTCTTTTATTATACCGGTGATTTTGAACACCATCAAATGTCTTTTGGCACAAGAGATAAATGTACTTAGATTGATTCGGTTCCTTAATTCACTTTCTTTTTTTTAATTATGTCTATGCCATCCAGTATTGAAACACAGTTTAACTGCATACTTCTATTACAATAATGTGACAAACTTTATATTATATTATTGTACTCAATAAAGCCACTTCCAGACATCTTTGAATAAAAATCTAAAAATTGTCATATTTTGATGTCTATCTATGCGTCTCATATTTGCAAATTTATATATTTTCTAGGAAAGGTGTACAATATTTAGATCCTATTGGTAAAGTTCTCTATTAGTGTTTAAATATATTTGGGTTTATAGTCTTTCATTTTTTTTATTTATCTGCACTGAAGCGACATAAGTTATCGAAATGGCCATTTGCAGAAACAAAGTTTGTAGTAACTTGTTATTTGTGACTCATTTGTGTGATTAACTTATATCAAATCCTTCAGTTTTGACTTTATAGTCTGTTACTATTAGATGTTTGTTCTATTAACAATGAAATAATTTGGAGTTAATGCACACGAGACAAAGTCTCTACAAATACTAGTGCACTGTAAAAAAGGCAATGGAGCAACGATTTTATTGTTGTTTTTTTCCATCTTGAAGTCACCATGAGGCCTTGTGCATACTTCAAAATACAATAATACCAAAGTTGCATAGTAAACGGCTAAAGTAATTTCAAGACGGCCCCTAGCACCGGTTTGAGCGAAATTCATACTTAATCCACAAAAATAATTTCTCATAAAAAAAATCACCTAAAAGCCGACGAAACGCGAAAAACATTCTATAAATTTTGTTCGATTTTCTCAATACTGGTGTATGTATTTATAACTGTCAATTTAATTTTAGCTTGAAAATTAAGCATTTGCTGAATTGTAATTCTGTTCACCTTTTTTTCAGATCTGTTGCTTGTCTGCGCAGGAAGGGGATTGTTACAATCGATCTACAATTTCTTTTGTAAAAACTTTCCTGACCACTAGGCTGCTAGACTAACTCAGTTGCATATTTAATAATAGAAGAGAATGCATGGAGGATAGTTCAGTATGTAAAGGACATTAAGAAACAATGTAAAATCAACACGTGATGTGAGGCTTTCTGAAATGCAAGCTATAGACATTGTTAAAAGGTAGTATCAGTGCACAAGTGTGGTTATACTCAACTAATGCAACACCTCAACACCAGCTGACATAAAGAGAGCATTAAAATTGTCGTTAATCCATTTAATCAAAATAACTATTACAGAAAAGTTTGAAGCCTCTTAGCTTGAAAAATCCATGTTAACTACAAGCGATTCCACTGATGAGAGAAATGAAATTATTTGGGGTTTAAAGACGATTAAACAAAAAGTCGAAAATACTTTCAAAATAATAATAATAATAATATTTCTAGAAACTTTCAATTAAACAAAAGCATATCGTATGATTGGTCTGAGACGTAATAGGACATTTGCTATAAATCTGTTTTTGGCATGCATTCAGATGGTGAGAAAATCTTCAAAGTTACAAAAGGATAATATTCTTTTGTTACTTTAAGTAGTGACTGGACTAATCTTAACAAAACTACATTCGTACAAAGGAAATAAGAGTCTTGTGATCTAGGAAGGATGAAAATTTGGATCTTTAATCTAAACGTCTTTATAACAATTTCTGCAATTGATCTATTTTCTTTCTCCGGTAGATGAAATGTTGATTTTTTACTCATTTTTTAGCTCATCTGGCTATGCCAGGGTGAGCTATTGCCATAACTTGGCGTCCGTCGTCCGTCCGTCGTTAGCTCACTTTAAAAAATCTTCTCCTCTGAAACCACTGGGTCAAATGGAACCAAACTTTAAGTGAATCATCACTAGTGTATCTAGTTTCAATTTGTTATTTTGTATGTCTTAGGTCAAACAACATGGCTGCCGTTACTAAAAATAGAATATAGGGGTAAATTACAGTTTTTGGCAAATAACTCAAAAACCGTTACAGATATCAAAAATCTGACATAAGTAAAAATGATCAGCATGAAAAGGTCTACCCATGCCGAAATTTTTAAGAAAATCTGATGACCCGTCTAAGAGTTATTGCCCTTTTTCCGTAAAATTTTCAAATTTTGATGTTTTTTATTTTTCTATTAAAAAACTATAACAGATAGAGGTTAAGTTTAAATTGCAAAAATGTTCAGCATGTAAAGATCTACCCACATGAATATTTTGAAGAAAATCCAAGTACCTATATATGAGTTGTGGACCTATATTGGTCAACTTTTTCGTGATTTTTTACTTTTTGTCCTATATTTCAAAAACGCTTTGAGATAAAGATCAAGTTTAAATTGCAAAAATTTTCAGCATGTTAAGGACTATATTTTATTGAACACATTCAAGTTTTCCGACCGCTTCCAAGATGGCCGCCAGCGGGGAACTTAGTTTACTGTTTGACCTTATGGGAAAATTCATACGAAGAACTTCTTCTTGTGAACCACTGAATGGATTTGAACCTACTGGGCATGAATGATGCTTATGAGGTGCTGACCAAATGTTGTTACTTTGTTGCCAATCCATCATCCAACATGGCCGCCAGCGGGGATCATAATTTTAACATTGGACCCTATGGGAAAATGCATACAAAGAACTTCTACTTTAGAACCACTGAATGGATTTGAACCAAACTTGGCATGAATGATGTTTATGGGGTGCTGACCAAGTGTTATTACTTTGGTGTCAATCTGTCATCTTACATGACCGACAGCATTAGACCCTATGGGAAATGCACACACAGATCTTCTAGAGAACTGCTGAATGGATTTAAATCAAACATGACATGAATGATGCCTGTCAAGTGCTGACCAAGTGTCACCAGCTGTGAACTTAATTTAACAAAAGATCTTCTTCTAGAGAACTGCTTAATAGATTTAATCCAAACTTTGCTTATGAGAAGCTGACCAAGTGTTGTTACTTCAGTTCTGATCCATCATCCAACATGGCTGTCAATGAATTGGACCCTAAGGGGAAATGCATACAAAGATATCATGGAAACCCATTGAATGGATTCAATTTAAACATTGCATGAATGAAACTTGTGAGATTTTTACCAAGCTTGTTACTTTGGCGCTGATCTGGGAAATGCATAAAAAGATCTTCTCCTCTGAAACTGCTTGAACAATTTCGGCAGAATTTTGATATGATAGTCCTTATTACCCTGTGTTACCCTATTCAAAGTTTTATATTAAATAGCTGCCAGCAGGGAACGTAGATTAACATAGGCCCCTCAAGTTTGGAAACTGCATTCAAAAATCTTCTCTGAAACTGCTTGAACTATTTTAATTAAATTTTATAAAAAGTTTCTGATTTTTATGTACATACACCACCAAAGATGGACCATCAATTGGGAATTGTAGTGCTGCAAGACCCAGGTGAGCGATACAGGCTCTTGAGAGCCTCTTGTTTAAAGTATTTATCAGCTCTATAGGACTTCGAATTTGCACAGTTTGAATAGAATGTCAAAACACATTTTTTGTCCATGATGTCCCATATTGATGGTTAATATGGTCAATACTTTGAGCCGTTATAAACAAAAAAAGTGGAGTAATGGCAACGTCTTTAAAAGTATTTTCTTGATTCGACTGAAGGATCCAACTAATTTTGCTTATCATTATTTATTTGTTGGCTATACGCTTTTACATGTATTTCAGTTAATGAGCATCGAATTTCTTTTTATTTGAATTTGTCTGCACTGATGAGACATAGGTTACAAAGTAAAAAAGTTGTCGCAAATTTAGTTTCTATAGATTGTCATTGAGACAATCATATTTCTTCATTGAAGATTAAATGAAATCAAAATATGTGGAAAACCACAACCCGAAATATGTATAAAGACTGATAGATAACAAATCTAAGTGAAAAGCCAAAATCAGCCAAGGCCAGAA
The DNA here is from genome assembly GCA_002080025.1 of Modiolus philippinarum. Lineage (NCBI taxonomy): Eukaryota > Metazoa > Mollusca > Bivalvia > Mytilida > Modiolidae > Modiolus > Modiolus philippinarum. The sequence continues at coordinate 76,457 of MJUU01005826.1, forward strand.
AGGAGATATTCATGAGTTTTACACAAAAAGTTTTGATATTGTAAGTTTCAAAATAAAATTGGGTTTCGGACCAGCAACGAAGTACTGACTACTGGGTAGGTGAATACTTTCTCGAACTAACAGTCAAGCTGCACAGACATCGGGCTTTTGGTAATAAATAACAAAGTTTTGTTTCTACAGGTAGCAATGTCTCATCAGTGCATATCAATTCAAAAAAGAAAAGAAAAAGAAAAAAAATATTTCAAAGATTATAAACCGAAAAAAGTAAAAACTGGTAACCAATAGAATCTAAATGAAAAACAAAATCAGTTTCGGACATAGAAATACAATATGGTGATAATCCTGTGTTTTATACAAAAGTTGTCAAAATGGCCGTCTGTTATTCAAATTTACAGTAACATTAGTAATTAACTATCATTAGTCATTTGACTGATGTTTATGTTGGCATTCCTATGGGAACGAATTGTGCTCCTCTCTTAGCCGACCTGTTTTTGTTCACTTACGAAACAGAATTTTTGCAAAATTTGGTCAAACAAAATAAAATTAAAGAGGCTAGATCCTTTAATTACTCATACAGATATATTGATGATGTCTTGTCGCTTAATAATAGTAACTTTGCCGACTATATTCCGTTAATATATCCCCCAGAACTTGAAATAAAGGAGACTACAGACACTGACCATTCTGTTTCGTTTTTAGATTTACTGTTGGAGTTTGACGACCGTGGCAACCTCAGCACACGAATTTATGACAAAAGAGACGATTTCAATTTTGATATTGTAAACTTTCCACACCTCGACAGTAATATTCCGTCTTCCCCATCGTATGGAGTATATATTTCTCAATTAATCCGTTACGCTAGAGCATGTAGTCACTAGCAAGATTTTTTGAAACGACACAGATGTTTAATTTGTAAACTTTTAAATCAGGGCTTCGAGAAATGTTTGATTAATAGTTTTTCTGAAGAAATTTATTGGACGATATCCAGATTTGATTGATAAATATTCAATTCCTATTTCCAATTTTATTGAAGACGGTTTTGTTTAAGTTTTGACTTCTTTCTTGATGTTTCTCTCTTTTTGCAACTGTAGTGTGATTTGTGCACCGAGCGACAAAAATATTTTACCTGTATGAGACTAGGCTTGTACATCAAACGACAAAAACATTTTACCTATTAGAGAAAAATTCTAGGTTTTGACAGGATCCGAGGCAGACCACTAATTCGGCCTCCCATTGACTCGAATGTTAAATTCCGGGATTAAAAAAATTCCAATAATATAGAAATGAATTTTCCTAGGTGCGGGAACTTATTTCCGTTAACAGATCACCAACACGATAAAATAAATACATTTAAACCATATGTTGTATGGTCAAATAAGAAAATGAAATTGAATTGAAACGTTCCGGTTAATTTTGTACATAGTCGCAACAGAGAATTTTCGGTATTTGGTCGTATTTCATTCGATCCGTTCTAGCTTGTTATGCAACTTAATCATGTTTTTTTACTGTTCTTTCACCTAGAAATATGCTATGATCTTGCTGATTATAACATGTATCAATTGGCTGGAGTCACTACAAATGAAAAGGCACTATTTTTATAGTACTATTTTCGAGGTCTGTCAAACATTGGCGTATTGAAATAGTGTAGTGCGCCCTGACAATATTATGGCTTTGACATTTAACACAGAAGCTATAGTTAGTCGTCATATATGCATCAATAAACCTGGTTTAACCCACCATTTTATTTATAAAATGCCCGTTCCAAGTCGGTAATATGACGGCTTGCCAAAAATGCTCTGTGTCGGATTGTGTTTCCCTGATTCAGTCGAATGTTATACGGATTTTCCTTACTGGTCTCTTCCTTTGATCGATTCGGACTTTTGTTGTCACTTTTATTTATTGGTAGGTTGGTAGTACCCGGATTATTCTAAAACCAAGTTGGCAGTCCCTTGGTGCTGGTTTGAAATCGAATTTTATTTGCAAATTTGAAGTTCGAAATGTTACTAAATATAGTTTAAAACAATAAAAGTATCAACTCGTTTATAGCTGTATTCTTAGCTGGTTAAGATTTTTTGTTTAGATTCTGTTGTTTATTTGTTCTCTGTAAGCTTCTACAAATTTCTGTTTATGGTTCCTACAAATGTTTCAATTTGATCTGAACTTTTGAATATAAATTAATTACAGTGACCATCCAAAAAGCCTATTGTAAAGTAACTGTGGCATTTAGGTAACTTTTTCAACCAATATTTCTGCATCTAAACAAAGGAGTAGGGGCGGTAAGGGCATTATTTGGCCTGAAAAATAAATTTGGTTGAATTCACAGAATTTTCCCATTGAAATATTCTGTGGGTATGGTTTTTCAGTAAACAGTAACAGTTCTCAAATATTGATGTATGATTATTGAGTTTAAGAGTGTAGAAGAAGGGACAAATTGAAGATTTTGTCGAAAAATGACAAATTTGACCAATTTTGACCATTTTTTTCTGTAAAGGAAATATAGAGCACACGCAAGAACCACAAAAATATTTATATGAGAGGTTCAATTCATTTGTACCAATAAGTTGGTAAATTATCTTACTGGTTCTTGAATGTGCCCGATATTTCCGTTAAGGAAAACTGTACGCAAATCTGCCAAATTCGGTATATTTCTTTGAAAATTCTCAAAAGTAGCCTTTTCATGACGTCAGAACTGTACCTTTTGTGACGCCATTGGTTCTAACTTTTGCATTTTTTCTATAAATGTGATCTCAACTTTGAAACGAACATGAAATAAAATCTTGAGGTGTAACTTAGAAATTCTCTCGAATCTTGGGCCAAATCAACCCCTTATCGCATCTTGTCCTTTGCGCGAATCTGCACAAATCTTTAAAAAATACAGCAACTTCAGTATTTAAGTATTTAATTCACCTAAGGAAAATCTACACAAGGAGTCAACAAAAAACTTGTCTAGAACCCCGTAATTATAAAAGAAAAGACAACAGGAAACCCCACAAAAAGTGAAAATGTTAATAGCAGGGTACTGTCCGCCAAAGAATTCAACAACAAAAACCACAAATGAAAGACAAAAGAGAAAGGTAATCACCGAGAGGAACGAGAAACAGACGGACATGGTACCGGCACTAGTAAAGGTAGGTTTCCATTTTATTTTGGGACCTTTTCAGACTGAATCTGAAAAACTGAAAATCCACCGGATTTGACTTTTCTTCCGGAGTTGACATGTTCAACACGACGGGTGCCTTATAAGAAGCAGGAGATGCTTACTATCTCACCCATGTTTTTTTATTGGGTCCTTGTTGTTGTTTTTTTTTTTTTTTTTTTT
>MJUU01005827.1:6014-27642 GCA_002080025.1 Modiolus philippinarum
AAGGCACATTTATTTATCTATTGATTTATCTATTGTTTATTTATTTAATTTATTTTTAACTGTAAATGTAGCATACATGTACTAGGTTCGGAATTTTGAATTGGAATATGGGATCAATTTGAAGTGAAACACTAGTGTAACAACAACTGAACTCTTTTTGAAAAATTTTGGTGGCTCTGAAAAGAACCGTTTTAGAAGTTGTCTGCATCTTCAGTATCATTCTTACATCTCCATGTCTGCAGATGTTTCGTCAGTTACAATGTCGACTACTTCTCCAAACAGTTCCTGTCGTAGTTCAGCTATTGTTTCTGCCTTCTTGTGGGCGTAGTCGTAGTACATGTTGCGCATTCCGTCAACAACAGCTATGCGTAGACGTAGTGAATATCTGAAAGACCTATGGTTATCTTTCTTGGCTTTGTTGTAATGCATCCAAGGAGTAGTTTAACTGGACTATTTGCTCACATGCTCTTTTAAATCGTCTTTCATTGTCTACCAGTGTAGAGCTTTTACTGCGACTTCTTTGTTGTACTTTAGCTTTCATCTTGACGTTTTGATAATAAATGTTAGCACTATAGAAGTTGAAACAAGTTCTGAGGCTCAGTGCTAATCTGGTTACTTATATAGTCTTGTCTCAGTTTGACATGCCAGGGTATTGACAGAATAGAGTAATTGAGTTTAAGGCACGAGTCCACTGTCAGAACTGACGCGTGGCAACGGCTTGTGTTTATTGCCAAGCTATCACATGTTATTGTTTATTAATCATTAAACTGATTGCATTATTTCTTTTAATTTGAAAATAATGTGTATTGCAAAATTAATAAATACACTAAATCTAAAAGTCAAACTTTTAATTATCATTATTGAAATGATTTATTCTATTATTCGCTGAAAATGAATTTATTATTTCCTATTAGGGAAAAAAACCGAAAAGTTACATGTATTTCTAAGACCGTGAAAAAAAAATTATTAGAAGCGGCGGAAAAAATTATACACGAAATCGTATATTGAAACAGGACATGAAGCAAGAAAATCGTGCCAGGGTATTGACAGAATAGAGTAATTGAGTTTAAGGCACGAGTCCACTGTCAGAACTGACGCGTGGCAACGGCTTGTGTTTATTGCCAAGCTTCTTTGTTGATTAATCACATGTTATTGTTTATTAATCATAAAACTGATTGCATTATTTCATTTAGTTTGAAAATAATGTGATTTGCAAAATTACCAAATACACTAAATCTGAAAGTCAAACTTTTGCCTATCATTATTGAAATGATTTATTTTATTATTCGGTGAAAATAAAATATTTTTTTTTCGTTTTTGAAAAAAAACAACATTTTGTGAAACAAAAACAAAAAACGAAAATTTACATGTAAGACCACGAAAAAAATGTTAGAAGCGGAGGAAAAAATTATACACAAAATCGTATATTGAAACAGGACATGAAGCAAGAAAATCGTGCGATGTACATGTCATGACGTCACATCTATCTCTCGCTCAGAAAAGTTGCAGGTATTCCGAAAGCTCTCAAGATGTAGAAAAAAAAGTTTTTCCACGAAAAATCATAAAAACGACATCATAGGTGAGTAAACATAGAGCAGTTTAACTTTTGAACTAAATCAAAAAAAGAAAAAAAAACCGTAATCTGCCAAACGGCTGGTGCCGAGTCGGGGGAGAAAAGTTCAAGAGTTAAATACATCCGAGTTATTTTTCAAAATAGTTGATATTCGTGAGATAAAGGCACACTTATCGAGATGCGGGTGCCCTATAGTTTTCACTTTGTCTGTCCGTCCGTCTGTCCGTCAACAATTTTTTGGTCGAAGTTTTCTGGGCTTTTACAGGTGGGAATGATTTCATATTTGGTCTGAAGCTTTATGATGATGAGTTGTACCGTGTAAGCAATTTTCAGGTTTGCCGTGCCATTACTTCCTGTTTGCCGACACTTTAACTTTTTATCATACCACTCTATGGATGAAATTTTTTCGTCAAATTTTTCTGGGCTTATACATGTGGGAATGATTTCATATTTGGTCTGAAGCTTATGATGATGAGTTGTACCGCGTAAGCAATTTTCAGGTTTGCCGTGCCACTGCTTCCTGTTTGCCGATACTTTATAACTTTTTTATTATACCACTCTATGGATGAAAATTTTTCGTAAAAATTTTCTGGGCTTCTACATGTGGGAATATTTTCATATTTGGTCTGAACCTTTATGATAATGAGTTGTACCGTGTAAGCAATTTTCAGGTTTGCCGTGCCACTACTTCCTGTTTGCAGATACTTTTAACTTTTTATTATACCACTCTATGGATGAAAATTTTCGTCAAAGTTTTCTAGGCTTCTACATGTGGGAATGATTTCATATTTGGTCTGAAGCTTTATGATGATGAGTTGTAGTGTGTAAGCAATTTTCAGGTTTGCTATTCCACTGCTTTCTGCTTGCCAATACTTTAACTTTTTATTATACCACTCTATGGATGAAAATTTTTCGTTAAAGTTTTCTGGGCTTTTACATGTGAGAATGATTTCATATTTGGTCTGAAGCTTTCTGATAATGAATTGTATCGTGTAAGCTATTTTGAGCTTTGCCGTGCCACTACTTCCTGTTTTCCGATACTTTGACTTTTAATTATACCACTCTATGGATGAGAATTTTTCATCAAAGTTTTCTAGGCTGCTACATGTGGGAATGACTTCATATTTAGTCTGAAGCTTTATGATGATGAGTTGTACCGTGTAAGCAATTTTCAGGTTTGCTGTGCCACTACTTCCTGTTTGCCGATACTTTAACCTCTATGGATGAAAATTTTTCGTCAAAGTTTTCTGGGCTTCTACATGTGGGATTTCATATTTGGTCTGAAGCTTTATGATGATGAGTTGTACAGTGTAAGCAATTTTCAGGTTTGCCGTGCCACTACTTCCTGTTTGCCGATACTTTAACTTTTTATTATACCTCTCTGTGGATGAAAATTTTTCGTCAAAGTTTTCTGGGCTTCTACAACTGGGAATGATATGATCACCGTATGGGAACGACACCGGATATTGGTACTCCCGAGACGGATGATTGATATTACTTTAGCATGAGTGAACGTGAAAAATCGCACTTTTATTATATTTCTTCTTAACATGTGTGACCAGAAATGTGTGATGATCGACAGGATAAATTAGAGTTCATAATAGTCGTATAAACATAGAATAAAGCAAGTATATAAAAAATAGAGATGAAAACACGTCGCCTAGTAGTTATTGCCCCTTTTCCGTAAAAATTTCAGTTTTTCGTTACTTTTAGTCTTATATATTGAAAATGGTAGAAGATAGAAGTGAAGTTTTTATAACAAAAATGGTTAGCATAGTGAGATCTACATGTCCTGCAATTTTGAAGAAAATCTGACAACCCACATAGGAGTAATTACCGCTTTTTCTTTGAATTTTCACAATTTTTCAACGTTTTTACTTTCATTTCAAAAACTGTTTGAGATAAAGGTTAAATGTGAATTGCAAAAGATGTCCAGCAGGTTCTCATATCATCCAAGATGGCCGCCAGTGGGGAAGATAGTTTAACATAGGACCCTATGGGAAATGTATTCAAAGATATTCTTCTCTGAAACTACCTAGTCAAACTGAACCAAACTTGGTCACAGTAGTCCTTGGGTGGTCCCCTTTAAAGTTTGTGATTTTTACGTTCGTACCTCATTCAAGATGGCTGCCAGCGTGGAACACAGTTTAACATAGGGACCCTATGGGATATGCATTCAAATGTCTTCTACTCTGAACCCACTGAGCCAATTGGAACCAAACTTGGTTACAATAGTCTTTAGATGTTTCCCTTCAAAGTTTGTGTTTTTTATGTTCATACCTCATTCAAGATGGCCACCAGCAGGGAACATAGCTTAACATAGGGACTCTATGGGAAATGCATTCAAAAGTCTTCTCCTCTGAACCTACTGATCCAATTGAAACCAAACTTGGTTACAATTGTCTTTGAGTGATCCCTTCCAAAGTTTGTGATTTTTAGTTTGTACCTCATCCAAGAATGAAAATGTAACGTCTGGTGAACTGATTTATAGTATGAATGGGTTTTCTATTGGTGACAATGAATAGAACCAGTCGCCAGGTGAGCCATGTGAGCCTCTAGTTTCGAGATGTTTAAGAAAATGCACGAAGAGGTGCGGGTTGGGGGTATCCATGGCCCAATAGGCCACAGTAACTCTAGTTTTAAATAAATAAGCAGTATTCTTTGTTTAAATAGACTGTTTTGAAGGCCGCAAAAGTTACAGCACCATTTTGTCAAGCTGATCATATCAAAGCAAGATGAATGTTTATAGTATCAATATTTTTTCTGAAGACATTTTTACCAAGAGATATTTTTAAAGCAAGTTTTAAAAATTATTTATTTTATCATAACATATTGCATTATAAAATCATACATTATCAAATAATAAATAAACTTGTAAACCTTTTTTTCCGTAGTTGTGATAAAGCATAACATAAAAAATACATATATCTCGTCTCTGCTTATGAAATGTATAATGTTCACTAATTATGAAAAAAAGTACCATGATATATATATGGCAGATCATATAGTGTATATTTTTCATTTAATGTACCGGAAGTATGCCGATTATTGATAGAAGTCAAATAAGATTTAGCATCACTGAGAAAATCAATCACCATTCATACAATTCAATTTCAATTTATTTATTAGCAACTTTATGCCCACTTATGGGCTACAAAATTATTAAAGTACACAAATAAATATACAAGAACACTTCAAACAAGATTCTTCACCTTTTCTAGGTTACAAAGACATGGCAGGATATAACTCAGTTAAATAAGATCCGGAACCCTCCCTTTATCTTTAAAGATTATGTGGTACAGCTGTTTACCTCCATATTCTATTTAAAAAGTAAAATCACTAAATCTTGAGATTGATAATTGGAATAAAGTTTATTCATGTCTTTTCTATAACTAGGAATACACAGCTGCAGAATTTTCAGTTTAAATTACTGCATAGAATACTTGCTACAAACTCTCTTTTATTTAAGTGTAAGGTAAAAAAAAACAGAACTGTGTACTTTTTGTTTTGAAACACCAGAAACATATCAACATTTATTCTGGGAATGATTTCATACCAAAAATTTTTGGTTAGGCCACATCAAATTAATTAATAGATTCTCACCCCCACCCGCCCCATTTTTTCTAAGCTCAATTTTTATTTTATTTTCAATTATTCAGAAATTTTCTTTAAATTCCTATCAATATTCCTATCAATTTTAGCGAAAATAAGTAAAAAATATAAAATAAAACCCTCCCACCCACCCCAGATTTTTTGTTACAGCNTTATCTATATGTGATTTTTTCTCTAATCATAATTTAGTTTTGAACCCAGATATTTCAGTTATAAGTATTGAACAACACATGTTTCTAGTTTTAAATATTACATTTATGTATGTAGATGCAAGAATAAGCTTCCTTGCATTAGAGGGGTATTGAATTCTTAAAATACTATATGCAAATTGAGAAACTTTCAACTGAATTTTTATCTTCCCCTCAAAGAAATTTCATTCAGAGTAAACTGTTGCGTTTAGAGGAGGTTCTCAGTGACCGAGTTATATTTTTATATTTATATATATTTTTTTCTCCAAAATTTTTGTGCTCTTTCTCAAAAAAAATGATACACATTACATTTCCAAGCTTAATTTGAAGCTAAAAGATAAATAGTTGACTGTCTTTTTGTACACTACACTTTATGTCTGTAATACTGTCTTCTATCTATGTAATGTGTACTACATATATGTCAGTGATGCTTTTGTCTCTTGTGTATGTAAATGTTATTAGTTGCTATAAAAATAAAGAATTATAAAAAAAAAAGTAAAAGTAGCCATGTCATAAGGTGATCTGATATAGACAGCACAGTAAATTTGGCAAAGTGATTTCAGATGGGTGACACAGATATAGAAACAGTTTATACTGTCCGCTTAAAATTGAGAAAACTGACAAACAAGATTTGTTTTTTTTTTAAACACTAAATGCAGCCCGTACGCCCCAACCGGTGTGATTTTACCCCTTTACCCCCTAATTAAACTTGTTCGGAATTTTGTAGTAAACAACTTGCTTTCCAAGTTTAAAAACGACATGTTATTCTGGTATCAATCAGAAACCTCAATTCCCAGAATTTCAAAGGTTAAAGAGCAAAACTTCAGAACCATTTTGATCTTAAAATCAAAAATCACACCAGGGCTGAGTTTGTGGTTAATGACTGAGACAATTGAAGACGGTATACAACTTTTTCACATTTATCATTCGGAAGCTCTTGGGAGCACAGACAGATGGATGTACAGACAGACAGACAGACAGACGAACACACTACTGAGTGTATCACATAATACTACTCCCCTTAATGTTGGGAAGAATATTTGAAAAATAAATTAAAATTATGAGAATATCAAAAAATGCCCAAGAAAATACAAACATCGATATTTTTGGGAAAAAATGTATAAAGCCATAGGACCAAAGCTCAGAACTTTCTATTTTACCGATTCTTATAGATCAAAGGATTGAGAGACTGAAAAGAAAAGATTTGAAATTTGACAAATAAAAACTAAGTCCAGGAGCATAACTGCATACAATCGTCAGATAGAAACAAGATCTGTAAGTGAACTACAATGGACAGATGGATGGATGGTATTACACCATACTACACCATCACAGGTATGTCTTGTGATTGATGTGTGAAAAAAAATCTGATTAGCACCCTGAAGTTAATTAAGTAGATACATGTACTATCATGACTATAATAAACTAAAACTGGATGTAATACAAGACTATAAAACATCTAAAAGACCAGCTAATATAAACAACCCACTGTAATTATGTCTTCCAAGGTTAAAAAAATATTCATATAAAACAACAATTTCTGGACTTAAATAACCTACATGTATTCTACTTCTTATTACACAACTGTCCAGTGACAAATACTGGATTTATTATTTATAATAGTAAAAATTTTTGCAAAGAAAAGGCTCTCAAGATCTTGTATCTCTCACAATTGTGACCAACTTGATTTTGCCAAGTAGTTTCAGAGATCACAAGGTCAAATGTTAAACCAAGTTCCTTGCTGGGGTCCATCTTGTATGTGATTGAGATATTTTTCAAAGGGGTTAACTAAGAGTTTGGTACCAATTTGCCAAGTAGTTTCAGAGGAGAAATGCAAAACTAATTTCCCTTATGTAGGCCATCTTGGACGAGGTGAAAACTTGCTATACCCGTTTTTTGAAGGTGACCAAAAGATTTTTGTGACCAAGTTTGGATTCCATCGGACATGTGACTTCAGGGGAAACAATCTTGAATTCTTTCCCACAAGGTCCAATATTACATTCACTGTTGGTGGCCATTTGGGATGAGGTGTGGACTTGCTGCACACATTTTTTGGAAGATGAACAAACTGCTTTACTGTATGCCATGCAAGGAGTTTATGTAAGCTTACACCTTTCTTGCATATATTTATTTTAACTTAATGTGAACCCAGCACTTGCAAACAGTAATGCAAATTGATGTTGGTTCTACTAAACTTTACTTCAAACAAAAGTAATTTCCTGTTCAAACAAACTGATCACTAATGGAGAAAGCTCTGGTATGCTTTATTGAGCATTATCATGATTTTAAATACAGTATCTGAATTAAGACTTTATTCAATAATCAGGGTTGCCACAGATCCTTGAAACTGGAAAAACCCTTGAATTTCATTTTGTCCTTCAAGGAGTTGGGAGGATCCTGAATTTTAAAATATTCAAAAATATCTTTGAAAAACCCTGGAATTTGATAAGTTTAATATTAATAGGCGGTATGTCGACACATTTTGGAAAATAATTATCACAACATAGAATTTTCTCGACTAATTTGGTCCTTGAATTTGCCTACAATATCCATGAAAAGTCCTGGAAAAATCCTTGAATTAAGAGACATCAAAATAGTGGCAACTAATTATAAGAACAATTAATTTTCCAATTTTCATAAACACCATTACCGGTATGTCTAGAAAACAAAAGGATTTTTGAAAATTTTACATAAGATGTCATCATTTGAGAAAAAACAATAAAGGGCTACGCCAAGCGCAGCAAGATACGACTGCAGCATGTCGACCACTGAAATTTCAACAAAAGTAGTTTAAAGTGAATGTGGACACAGTAAAGAGCTTGACACAATAATTAGATGGACACAAAAAGAAGCTAGACACAGTTATTAACTAGAAACAAAATAGGGAAAAAACCCTTTNAAAAAGCATGTGGCATGTTCATTCATTGAATCAGAGTCTGACTTTTATTATCTCAAAACTGAATCTGATGAAGAGTTAAACTTGCCACTTGCTATAACAGAAAGGTCCATTCTTGAGGACAATTGTGCACTAAAAAATTATTTATATAAATATGGAGTACAACTTTTTCAAACTAAACAAGAAATTGCTAAAATATAAGTGGTTTCTGAGCTGTATGGTATTTCTAACTGTATCAAGCCACAAAAGACACAATAAAAATGACAGCAGTATGCAAAACCCTTTGGTTAAAGTAAGAATCAAAGAAGAGTTGAGCAAATAAACAAGACATTTTTTGGCAGTCAGTTCATTATAAACAATAACTGTCCATACAAGATATGCCTTTTGAGGAATATGGAAACCATTTATAATGCATTCAAATATATATATATATATCATCTGTATATCTATAACATATCACATAAAATTCAGTTTTCTATATACCGGTAACAAAACATAATACTTGAAACAAGTTAAATTGTGACAGTTCAAAATATATAACTTTAAAAATAAATAAAAAAAGTTATATGAAATACGGGTAACAAATCATTCCCTCTCTAAAAACATCAGTAACAACTAAAATATACTGCTGTGAAATCCTCTATATTTGTTGAAACCGATTTTGTGGATGAACCAGGATGTATTGGTTAACAAAAATATACAAGTTCCTAAAGGTCCTGTGGATTTTAGAGTCTTGCCTACTAACTCTTAACATCATAATCTGGCCTTAATTAAGATATGGTTGCCAAGTAGAATTTTGAGAAAAAAAATTGGTCTTCGAAAGTTTCTGAAAATTTACAAAAAAAAACGGAATAAAAAAATTTTGAAATCAATTCCCCTCTAAACCTTCAAAATGCTTAATTCCGATGCATTCTCNAATAAGGAAATGATAGAACAAACATTCCTAAAATTTATGTCTTGAATAAACAGAATGGCAAGTCAAGAGCATGACTCCATACATGCCATATTTAAAATAAAATTGAAGGAAATGTATTCCCTTTTATTTATTCTTTATTCAAACTGTTACTTTTTATCCCAATATATTGTTCAAAAGACAATATTTATAAATTGTGACTTTTTGTCTGTGACTTTTTGTCCTAAATGTTTTTAATTTAAACTGTGACTTTTTGTCCTGTGACTTTTAGTCCGTGACTTTTTGTCTGTGACTTTTTGTCCTGTGACTTTCTGTCCTACATTCCAAATATATATATATAAATCATCTGTATATCTATAACATATCACATAAAATTCAGTTTTCTATATACAAAATGTACCGGTAACAAAACGTAATACTTAAAACAAGTTAAATTGTGACAGTTCAAAATATATAACTTTAAAAAATAAATAAAAAAAAGTTATATGAAATACGGGTAACAAATCATTCCCTCACTAAAAACATCAGTAACAACTAAAATATACTGCTGTGAAATCCTCTATATTTGTTGAAACCGATTTTGTGGATGAACAAGGATGTATTGGTTAACAAAAATATACAAGTTCCTAAAGGTCCTGTGGATTTTAGAGTCTTGCCTACTAACTCTTAACATCATAATCTGGCCTTAATTAAGATATGGTTGCCAAGTAGAATTTCGAGAAAAAAATTGGTCTTTGAAAGTTTCTGAAAATTTACAAAAAAACGGAATAAAAAAATTTTGAAATCAATTCCCCTCTAAACCTTCAAAATGCTTAATTCCGAAGCATTCTTGGAAATTGACAATGTTTGTTGACAATCCTGCATCCCTGAGTAAAAACAAAGATTAAGCTTGGTTTGACATTAAATTCCTCCCAAACCAGTACAAAGGGCTATCTTGAAGTTATTATGATGTATGACCAAAGCTCATTGTTGAAGGCCTCTTGGTGTTTCAAGAAGATGAAGAACAACAATAAAAGCATTGTTCCATTACTTGTTTTCACCATGTTTTTGTGTAGAAACTATCTCATGTGCATTTCTTTCATTGTTACATCTGGAAAATCCACAAAAATTGGATCAATATAAGAGTGTTTCACAGTTAATAACAAAATAAAATTAATATGGAGATCATATAAATCATATACAATTAATATATAAACAGATTTTAAGTATATATTTAACCGTCTAAATAACATACATTGAAACCTGTCTAAACCGAACCCTGACTAAATCAAAAACCTGTCTAAACCAAACACAATTTCAAGACCCTCTCTATCAATTTCTATATATTTTGAACCTGTGTCAACCGACACCTATCTAAACCAAACAAAATCTTCAGTCCCAATGGGGTTTCGGTTTACACAGGTTTCACTGTCCTTTAATAATTAATATCAAATTAATGAAAAAAAATAAAAATTAAATAAAAAAAAATGAATAAAATATAAAAAAAAGGAATAAAATTGCTTCTTGTAGCAAATTAGCCATTTTAACAAATATAATATAATGATTCCATTCCTGGACAAACCTTCAAAAAATAAAGGAATAAAATTGCTTAGCCATTTTAACAAATATAACATAATGATTCCATTCCTGGACAAACCTTCAACAAATGCACACTACAAATTATTCTTATAACAAATTCAGTTTTATATATATATAAATTTTTTTTCAAAACATTACATAACATATTTTTCTAATATTGGAGTCTTATATATACCATTACCTGATTTCAATAAGAATACAGTATAACATCATTTAGACACCCCCTTTTTCATTTGCCATCTTTCTTTATTTCATCTTAGTTTCCCCAAACCTATTGACAAACCCGTTTTTAATTGCCATCTTTTGGACAAATTTCCTGTGCATTTATCCTAATTTTCAGCTTTTTTTGTTTTTGTTTTAGTTGTTTTTTTTTAAACAGGGTTCATAATATTATTGCATTGATTTTTTATTTTGAATAAGATTGATACAAATGTGTAGCATTAAATAGTGTCCACCATGAAATGTTATTGTCCCACATAACATTTGTTTCCCTTGATAAAGTCTGAGTGTGGAATACATTGGTGATCATGACTAATTGTCCTCCTGGATTTCCAATGCAATATATATCAGGAAAGGCACTTTTTGATAGGACACTATTTTGGCTTACAGATCTAACATAATTTCCATTCTAAATTTGGGTTATTACTGAGGTTCTTAAAAAACTTATTTGTATAGTTTATTCTGTAAATTTAAAGTCTTCTCATTGCATTCTACCCTTTGCGTAGTGATTACATGGCATTGTACAAGAAAGTTATGATCTTAAAGCACAAAAAAATGTGTAAAATGGTTCAAAATTCTTAGGGTTTTGAATACTTAGTGCGGAATACTTTTGGAGGCCCCTTTAGCTCAACTAGGTAAAACCAGTGAGAGCTTTGCCATCTCTTTATAGCATCTGACCTCCATCGTCATTCCATAATAACACTTTTATTCCAAGTTTTCCTGCTTTATTCATATAAACAAAATTTTGATCGTGAACCTTCAAAATTTGTGATGTGATTTTCATATTCTTACCTCATCTAAGATTACCACCAGGTGGTAACAGTTACGTAGGACAATATTCATTCGAAGATTTTTCTCCTCTAAAACTGCTGAAAACAATTTTAACAAATGATAGTCCTTAGGACCCTTTTAGGTCTGGGCCAAGGGTCCAGGTGAGCAATACAAGCTGTCAAGAGCCTCTTTATACTTATTCATAATGTGGTCATGGTCCTGGTGAGTGATATAGGTTCTTCAGAGCCTCTTATGGTTTTCCATCACGATCAGCAGGTAAATTTACTTTATTTTTTTTAGGCATAAGAGATGGAATTCAGATATCTACCTGCAAAAATTACAGGAAATTAGCCAGAGAAGTAGAATATAGCATATTATATAGCATTATTATAGAACTGGACATTTAAACCAGACAGGTTTGGAACTGCAGGCAGAGCTAATCTGAAGAAAAGTCACATTCTTGCAGGTTGCAAAAACTGAAAAAATTTTCATCAAAAGATGGGGTGCAAACCATCCAGATACAATAAAGAAAACTATTGTGACCAATTTTAGTTCCAATTAGCCCAGTGATTTGAAAAGTTTACGACCTATGGACAAGGAATACAAGTGATGGAAAGTGCTCATCCTTTCTAAGTAGGAAGTAGAGCTAAAATACATTGTGATAGATGTAATATTTCTATGTAACAAAATATCTTCGTCACATTGTATTGATTTCATTATTAGGAAGACAATGTTAAGAAATTTGCCCTGGATTAAAATGGAATATTTGATACAATGTATGTAAAAAAATTTCAAATTCTATTGGAATGTTTATGTCAGCTAAATATATAATTTATCACAAAATATATGGTTAATAAAATAATATGTAAAAAATATATTATTTCCTATGATAATAATAACAAAAAGAGCACCTCAAAGCAAGACAATATTCTATACAGTTTAGACCATCATAAAAAAAATCCTATATGCTCATCCAATATTTTATATTGGTTTAGGGGGGCAAATTTCATATTTTATCATCATTTGTAGTGATCATGCTGTATATCTTGAGAAATTGAGCAACAATATCAAAATTTTCTACAAGAGTTGAATAAAATGGGGGGGGATGAGGACCTAGGATTTATTTTTATGGCCTAATCCAAATAGATACCCTATAAATTCTAATACAGTGGTTACATTAGACAGGTTATCCCCATTATCCCTACACCAGTGTTCACTTTCTACAGTTACAGCTTAAATGTGATCCTGAATACTCTACAGGTATGTTCAAATTCTAAACCTTATCCCTCACACTGTACACGTATAAATATGCAAAAATCTATAGTTTGCAATGTATGATCATATGTGGATTTAGCTTTACCTCACAGTATTATCCGATGCATCAAAACCTGTCTGATACTACATAAATCAGACCATACTCAAATAAATATAAAAGAAACAATAAATCTAGACTAGTTTTTTATACAACAGCTTGTCAATTTATGTTTTCTTTTCATATTTAGACAAGTTCCGTCAGATTGAAAACCTGTTCAGACAGGCTTCAGTGTATCAAGTAATATTATTGGTATATATATATTCTTTCATCAATTATACTAAATTATATAATATGCCGTATAAGAAAAACTCATAAAATGGGAAGAAAAGAATTTTAAGATAGAAATTTAATTATAATATTTCCTACTTTTAACCTTAAAATCAAAAGCTGATCCATGTTAGGAAAATCTTGTCTTGTTAACTTCAGGACAAAAAAGTCGAAGCTAAAAAACATGAAAAGTTCAAATTTTGAGATTTCCCTCCATCCTGTAAATCTTTTGAAAAAAATATTTGAAAACTATATAATATGCAACATTAACCTGTTTTATACATTGTACAATGAGCCATTTTGAAATTTTCATGAAATAAATAAATTTACAAGTATATATTACATCTGTTTGATACCACATGGGTAACAATTGTACATGTATTTTGTTTTATGCTAATATGTTATATGGTTTCTTATGTATTAGATATATAATAAAAGTATTATAAAGAGACAGGCAGAGAGAAGAAAGAACAGTAATCACCATGATCACCAAATATTACCCTGCTTAAGACTTGTCATCAAACCACGATCTTCATTAAAAATGAGCTGGCATTTCTTTGCACATAGGTTAAAAAAATCCTGATCTTTATCAATAATCAGCCATAACTTCTTCATAAATAGCATGAGAAATCCTAATCTTTATCAAATATCAGCGCACACTTCTTTGGGCATTGCATGAGAAATCTTGATCATTAACAATCATTTTACTATAACTTTGCATACAACATCCAAAATCCTGATCTTTATCAATAATCAGCTGAGTTGTTTTGCCTTCCGTAGTAAATTGACTAGTTTCCAGTAAATCTCACTTGATGTTGGTGATCTAACAATCTCCCCCTTGTTCTGGTTGGGATAGGCGCAGTCTTCTAATAACTGTTTAAGTTCTGCTGCTATAGAGTCTGGAGGGTTATATAACAATCCTGTGTAGAAGTTAGTAGCTCTTGGAATGAACACATCCTCACAAATATTCTGAAATACCAGAAAGTCTTCTTTAAATATAGATAGATATTTTATGTGTCGAATAGAGTTATGTAACATGATAGAAACTGAAATACTAATTTTTGTCTTTAAGGCCTTACTGTGACCAAGTTGAACAGCTTATATAAATGAAATTAGACTTAACTATATAACTTTGAGCTGCTTGAAGGGATCTATGTATATTCTATGAAAAAGGTCATGTCTTGAAGTGTGTTTGTGAAAAATACCCTATAAATAGGTTAAATATATATATTTTCCTTACAGACCCTACTTTCAGCACTTTTGTGGAATCAGTCAGCAAGTAATTGGTGGTGGTGGTCTGTAAAAGTGATTTTTTTTAAGGGTAAGACACATAAAATTTAGAACTACACAATGTATATAAAATTAAAGAGTAACACATGCAAAACTGAATCTTAAACTTTTCCAGTTCAATATACACTTTGAACAATATATACCAGTATATATGACAAGTTGTGCGAATTTGCGTATTTCTCTTAAGCTATTGTTTCCAAATAAAAAACATAAAGTGTAATTAAATAAGAAGATAACTATGTTGTATTTTAGTACCTGAGGGGGGGGGATATCCTAGATTTTACTGTGGAAAACAGACCAACAATCAAAGTTCCCTTAAATAGTATTGTATATCAATTTGTTATCAGTGAAGTATCAAGACCCAAAAACCGATTTGATCTGGAAACATGCAATATCTAAATTTAACAAAGTTTTGTTCAAACCTAAGGACTATCTCCCTCTTCCATAGTACTGTCCTTGACAGATTATGGCTTTTCTATTTAGATCCTATTGGTAATTTGTTCCTGTTAGCATTTACAAGTATTTGGTATATGGATTTCCAAATGTCTTGATTATATCTGCACGTAAGAGACATAAGTTGTGGAAATGCACATTTGCAGAAACTAAAGTAACAGTAACTTCAGTATTTTGTTATGTTATCGGTGGAGTATTCAGGCAACACAAATTGTCTATAGAACTTTGATTGTTTGATAAGCAGACAAAAGACAGTAGTTTGGAAGGAGAAGTTTCTAGAGGAATATACCTAATATTTTTAAAGAAAAATCGCAAATGTGAAAAATTGATGCTCCAGGAAATCGGCCATAATACATTTACTAGTAATAAACTGAATAAATTTGACGTTGGTGCATTTCATTTGCGCATTTTTGCATATCATTTGCGCACATTTTTCATTTCATTTGCGCACATTTTACATTTCATTTGCGCACTTTCTTCATTTCATTTGCGCACATTTTGTTATTTCATATGAGCACATTTCTTTGTTTTGTTTTTAGCTAAATCTACCTTTTCCATAAGCTGGACATTAGTTCGTTGACCTCTGCTCACCATTGGAAAGTGGAAAAAGAGTGTCTTTTCAAAAGGATTTTTATCTCTGAACCTCTAAAATTTTCGTATGTGCTAATCATCAAATCAATCCTCATCCCCTGTTCGTGTCGAGGTACTGTCTTGGCTTTTGGCTTCTCCATTTCTAGGTGTAAGTTGTCGTGTGAATATGTAAAATAACATCTAAATACAAAGAAGGAGTATGTGCTGTGTGTAGAACCATTCATTGAAATATCTGTGAAAGGCATATGGTCCATTGGTTGTTCTAAGCTAATCTTGCGTTGTTCCATATGATTCTAAGTGAAGGAGTATTTGCCCGTAAGGACGGCGGAAATAAAGCCTCTGGTTTAATTTAGGACACAGCATCTTAGTATGCAGACTGTTCATCGTTTATAACAAAACAGTCATCAACCTAACCGTTCTCCAGAAAAGCTAAACTAAAGCAATTTAGCGATATCACATGGTTCATTTTTGTATTCTGCATTTAGTTAAAGTTGCTGTTTTTTATCTAAATTTACAGACATTTAACTTTTGGATGTATGTTAAAAAGGTGGAAACAAAATAAATATGCGCAAATGAAAGAAAATTTGTGCGCAAATGAAATGGCACCTAATCTCAAAAAGTGCGCAAATGAAATGCGTAAGATCTTGGTTTGTAATAAGAACATGAAAAAGTTATGTTGACCTGATATGATTTACCTGTAAATTGTTATTAGTTCTCTTGGATACACATTTATTTTTGTCTACATCACACCATCCTCTACAGTCAAAGAAATCACAATCGTCATGCGCTTGACATTTTGGCTCTCCTAAATCCCTCATCATGGTGGTATCAAAGAATAATGAATCCGTGTCCAGAACTTTGACCTGATTTACTGAGGTCAGACCAAAGTTCTCCTCCTTGACATCACAAAAATGTAAACGTTCAGGAAAATCTATGTCAAATGATGACGAAATGTCTAAAATTTGAAGTGCTATATCAACCTGCTCCTTCCACTTTTTCCTTTTTGCATTAAAATATGTAGATTTTATCATGTCTCCAGGAGGAGCGTACTCAATGACATAAAATGCACCACATGTACCATATAACTGAGGAACAAAACTAGCATCTTGGTATACAGACATAAATAAGAACTCGTCCTGATTGATAAGACTCCATAAACTTTCCACAGCAACTACATCAGCACCTGGGTATCTAGCGTTCTTCACAAAGAAGTCGAGATCCATCATCAATAATTTCGAAAAAATCTCTTTTACATTTTCAAATGTCTTATGGGCATTCATGTGAATATAATTAATCAGTATATTTTTTACCATTTTCCAGCTATCTGGTGTATATGATTTGTTTTTATATGTTTCTAAATGAAGAGGTTCAAAATGTCTTCCTTCATATGGTTTGGTTTTTATGACGGACATTACCGTTCGTCCTTCTTCACAGACATCCTTACATTCAGCAATCAGAACTTTCTTGCCAAGGCGGTAATTGGTACATTGTTGATAATTTATCTGTTTGGAATGACAGATTGCATTACAAAGCTTTCCATCTACTTTATTATGGTCATAGTCTTTACACTGTTAAATACAAATTAGAAAGAAGATACTATTAGAAGGACAAAATAAAAACTAGATGTATCTATGACATAAATACCCTCGCCATTCACCTAGCAAACTTTGTTGGTTAGTGGATAAGAAACTACACCTGAGGGTGCGGCAAGTGGGTGTCTTTCTTTTCTTCTGCCCCTTTTCACCTTCCTCTAATTCCCTCTCTTCTTGCTCCAGGTCTCCAGTTCTGTCCCACATCCCCTCTCTCCTTTCTCTGACCCTCTCTCCCTTCTTCTAGACTCCCTTTACCATGCCCATCCCAGTATCTTATTACAAAATCATCTGTACAAGAACAATCACACTGTATTTGATAAATAGAACCCACCTGATGCAATATAAACTTGTAGAAAACATTTGAAGTATCAAAAAATGATACATTGATGATCATCTGTGGTGCAATATAAACTTGTAGAAAACATTTGAAGTATCAAAAAATGATACATTGATGATCATCTGTAAATGACAGGTTCTGATGTATCATTTGTTTAGGAACTTTGATGACTGGACTGATGAAAACAGTTGAAGTTAGAGGGCTGGTCAGGCTTCAATGTTTAAGTATGTTTAAACTTGATCAAAGGAACAAAAAGAATGAAATCGAGACATCCATGGCAGAGCTGTCAAGGGGATTTGGGTTACAAGAGTGAGATGAAGAGCATGTGGGGGATAGCAAGATTTTAATTTCAGAGACACTAAGTGGCGCATTCTGAGAGCATTTCAAATGGCAAAACAAAGAATTTGAAACCAAATTTTTCATCAAAAGAGGAAAATATAAAATTTGCTTTCATATCTGTGATTTCCATTGAAAAATTTGTTTTACTTCAGGACTTGTAGTAGAAAATAAACCAGTATTATGGAAGGATGTGCAGAACAAGTATTTATTTATGGTTTTTCTTATTAGGAAAAGGTTGTTTTTCTTCTTGAAATCTTATTAATATTTTTCTCTCGGAAATTAAAAAAGCGTAACATTGAAAGGGGTGAGCGTGAGAGCGTGATTTGGTGTTGAAAAGTGCGACTCTCACGCCGAAAGCGTGATACTTGACAGGTCTGCCATGGTGATCGAGCTTTTGCAGTTCCAGCCATCAAAGTTCAACTGTTTATCTAAATCAATTCCAGCAGGGTTTTATCATATCAGACTGGTTTTTTTCATGAATTTGGTAATACAGTGTGACAATCCGATAATATCAGGCATTTGTCTAAAGTGGTTCTATAAATTAAAAGCAATATTTGAAAATTTCATTAAAACATGGAAAACGGCCACAGCCTGCTAAGCTCACCTCGTTTCTCAGCATTGTCGCATTTAAACATGTCAATAAAACAGAATGACTATAATCATTCTTTTTCACGGATTCATTTGAATGCATAAAATGTAGGTAACAGACTGCATCAAAAACCATTCCTCCTAACCAAGTCGATCATGCATAAAATGAAGGTCCGACACATCAAACATCCAAAGCAAGCATTGTTGTTGTCATTCCAAAATGCATCACACATACCAATATGGTTGATGTGGGACATGTCAGTAAGTGGGAATGGACTTTAACCATTCTACCTGACCAAGTCTTTCATGTGTAAAATGTAGGTCAGATGGAATCTGAAGCATGCATTGTCCTTGTCTTCCCAAAATGCCAGACATGTCAGTAAGCTGGATTGGACTTTGACCATTCTAACTAACTAAGTCGCTTATGCATAAAATGTAGGTCACAGTCAGCATCTGAAGGTAAGCATTGTTGTTATCTTCCCAAAATGCATCATACATGCCATTTTAACCATTCTACCTAACCAGGTCCCTCATGCATAAAATGTAGGTCACAGATGGCATCACACGCATGCATTGCAGTAGTCATTCCAAAATGCACCATACATACCAATACGGTTGATGTTAAACCTGTCAGTAAGCAGGAATGAACATAAACCATTCTACCTCACCAAGTCGCTCATGCCTAAAATGTAGGTTACAGACAGCATCCGAAGCATGCATTGCAGTTTTTAATCCCATACATACATCATACATACCAATATGGTTGATGTGGGCATGTCAGTTAGCAGGTGTGGACTTAACCATTCTTCCTAACTGGATGCAGACGCTAGAGGCATCCCATAAGCCCCCTCACTTCGGTAGGTGAGCTAATAGATTTCCTGCTTTTATCAAATGTTCAAGTTCTTTTGAGGTCATTGTTTTTGGTACTTTTTAGCAAATGCTAAGGGGCCGACCATTTAACTTGAAGGGGGGCTATGGTTTTTTTCTAAAAGAATATTTTGGATCTGATTTTATGTGAAAAAATATTTTGGCTGCCAAAATGATGAAAAAAAAATTTCTGAAGGAGGCATTCTGCCCAAAAAAATAATGTTAATTTTGAAAAAAAAAAATACTTTGTTGATACATGTGAAAAAAATAATTTTGATCGCGCAAAGTGCGAAAAAAATTGTTAAATGGTCGGTCCCTTAGCATGATGTTTAACTTTATAAAACTGTATTTATATAATTACTGTGTATTGTTGATGCATTTTATATATTAATTTGCTATTTCCTATGTTGATTTCTGATTGTCCTAATGAAAATTAGATTTGTTCGAATTATGTAACCCTCTTTAAATTTATAGGAATTTACTTACTTACTTACTAATAATAAAAGTTACATGTTACAACAATTAAAAGCAGAATTTATAGTTTAAATGTAACAATGTTAAAAGTAAACAAACCTAGATGGAAATCAATTACTTCAATATTTGTATTAACTAAATGTCACATTAATGCAAACAATGTAAACAACTACTATAACATTTAGACCATTAAAGTTTCCTCATAGGATTTCTTTTTTATAGACCAATATCAATTTACCAGATAAAATTTATAAGATGATTGGGATTGAAGGGACATGCATTTCTATACACTCTGGCAGGTTTGTATGTATATTTAGAATTTTGTTACTTTACTTAAATGGGCTTGCAGTTAATAAGGGCCAACCACATAGTGGAGGATGCCCTACAGTTATCACTCAGTCTCAGTCTGTCCGCACGAAATAAAAGTCCAGGCTATAACTTTTTTGTCTTTTGAAATAGGCTTTTGGTATTTGATATGTAGATAGATCACTTCGAGAAGACGTGTCATGAACCGTGATTGGTGGCTTTTGTCCTTGAACTTTGTCTTCAGGTCAGATTATTGCTTTTCAATGACAAGTCATGTTGGGACTATTCACTGTCGTCTTTTGAGGTATGCCTTTAATATTTACTTTGTTGATAGATCACTTCAAGACCATGGGTCATTGTGCCATTGTTTGTGACCCTTGGCCTTAAAGTTTGTCTTCAAGGTCAGATTACTGCTTTCCTTATGACAAAGTCGTGTACATGCTTTAACTTTTTTGTATTTTGAGATATGCTTTTGGTATTTTGCATGTTGACTTGACAAGTTCAAGTCAATGTGTCAAATAACAAGGTTGGTGACCCTTGACCTTTGATTTTTCTTTAAGCTTTTCTCTGCAGTGGTAATTGATGATCATTGATACAAACTTGAAATTTTGTCACAAGCTTGAGAAATGCATTTTCAAACATGTGGGAAAAACTAGAGCATATCGAAACTGGCATTGTCTGAAGGGCCCAGCAATTTCAATCCTAAAACTTTTTACTCTAGGAAAAAGTAAAAATCATGTATGTGTATATAAATTCAAATTCTGTTGAATGCAGTGATGTTTTGATACAGTAATTGGCTGGACACAGTGATTTCTTGAACTTCTACCAAACCATATTTCTAATTGGCTTCAAAACAAATTTCAAATCATTCTCACCGATATTTCATATGCATGAAATCGAAAAGTGGTGCAAAGACAATAATATGTTCATTAATTGTGACAAAACTAAATGTATGGTTATAGGAACGAGACATAAACTTTCAAACTTGAATGTGGAACTCCAACTGCAAATAAATTCTATACACTTACAAATTTCATCTTGTGAAAAATTATTGGGCATTAAAATAGATTCAACTTTAAGCTGGTCAAACCAGATAAACCATGTCTGCTCAAAAATTTCCTCATTAATATATCTTCTTTCAAAAATAAAGAAATATTTAAATCTTGAAGCAAGAAAGTTATTTTACAATGGCTATATTCTCCCATCAATTGATTACTGTTGCATTATATGGGGTAACTGTGGCAGTGATGGACTAAACTGAGTATTGAAAATTCAAAAGAGAGCAGCAAGATTAATTCTTGATGCAGATCCCCAAGCTCCATCTAAACCTTTATTTGAACAACTTGGGTGGATGACCATAGAAGACCGAATTTTATATCATAAGTATCTTCTTCTTTTCAAATGCTTAAAAAATGAAGCACCACCTTCATGACCTTACTTAAAAAATGTGTTCAGCCTT
>MJUU01005827.1:29102-45452 GCA_002080025.1 Modiolus philippinarum
TTTCCTCAAGTAACCCATACTGCCTTAGAAATGTTGTAAATGGAAATCTTCATATTCCAAAAGCAAAAACAGAGTTATATAAAAGATCTTTCCATTACTCTGCTTCAATGTTATGGAATTTATTACCTGTGTCAATACGGAATGTACCTTCTGAAAGCATGTTTAAGAGAGTTTTAAAGGACTATCTTTTGAACAGAACCATGTTATGATAATAATTATATTGTTGCAATATTTAGCACATTTTGTATATGAATATATATCATGTTGTTTTTAATTATGTTCCTGAGGGCCTCAGGGAAGATTAGTTATACTAACTGTGTTACCCTCATTAAATAAAGATTTTATTATTATTATATTATTATATATACAAGCAAAGAAATCTGACAAAAATTTGCTTTTTACATGTTATAGTATTTTTCTGACCACATTCAAATTTCTGTGAACTTAAAAGGTCATATCAACAGGATCAATTTAAGCAAAGAAAAAGTATGTAAACTAAATAAGTCATTATTGTATAGATGGACTAAACAGTCTTCTTTAAAACTGATAACTGTTTTGGAATCTAAGGAAGTCTTGGACTTTGAGCAATTCAGCTATCAATCAAATAAAGATGGCATCAATGTAGCCACAAAGAATTTAACACAAATATTTAATGATATTTCCAAACAAGTATGTTTTAAAACATAAAGGTAAACAAAAAAAGAGACAAAAGAAACCTTGGTCAGACAGTGAAATACAAAATTTAAAAACAAAAATAAATCACATTGGTAAGAAATTAAAACAAAAGCCATATGACAATACATTAAGAAATTCTTACTTTTCAACTGCAAAAGAACTTAAAAGGTTGTCTAGAAAAAAGAAATATGATTATCAACAAAATTTTGTTGAAGAATTGTTTGACTGTAAAAGCCATGACCCCCAAAAATTTTGGAAACTTTTTAAATCACATTTAGATAAACCTGTCTTGAATGAAATAAATATAAGTCCGGATAAACTTGGAAAACATTTCCAGAATCAGGGGAATTGGGATAATCCAGATCATTTACACGAGCAAGAAATAATAGATTATTTACAAGATAATCATAATTATAAATTCAATGAAATTACAGACAAACCAGTTACCATATCTGAGGTGAAAAGGGTTATTAAGTCATTGAAAACAGGGAAAGCAGCAGGACCAGATCAAATTATAAATGAAGTTATAAAAGGAAGCAGTCCTATTATGACAAAAAGTATTACAAAATTGTTCAATTTAATATTTCAGTCTGGTTATTACCCAAATATTTGGGATAATTCTTTTATTATACCTGTATTTAAATCAGGTAATGCTGATGATCCAAATAATTACAGAGGAGTTTCTTTACAGAACTGTCTAAGTAAGACATTTAGTGCAGTTTTAAATAATAGAATAAGTCAGTATATGCAGGATAAATTTTCTGATCATCAATTTGGATTCCGTCCAAATCACAGAACTGCTGACAGTTTATTTATTTGTAAAACATTAATAAACAAATATATAAATCTAGATAAAAAATGCATTTATGCATGTTTTGTTGACTTGCGAAAAGCCTTCGACTCGGTATGGCGAAATGCACTATTGTATAAAATGTTATTTAATGGTATAGGAGGTAAAATGACTAAAATAGTTCAACAAATGTATGCAAACTGCATGTCATCAATTAAAATTCAAGGTCACTTTACTGAATTTTTTAATTTTAACAGAGGAGTGAAGCAAGGGGATTCTCTTAGCTCTTCCCTTTTTAACATGTTCATCAATGATATTTGTAAAATATTTGACACTGACAAAAATTGTCCTTTATTACTAAACACAACTAAAATCGGGAGTCTTTTATTCGCTGATGATCTTTTACTGTTATCAGACTCGGCTGAAGGACTTCAGAACAGTTTAAATTCATTATCAAATTATTTTGATAGGTGGCAGTTAACAGTGAATTGTAAGAAAACAAAAACGATGGTAATAAGTAATAATAAATTTCAAAAAACAAATTCATTTCGGTATAAAAATGTAACTTTAGAAAATGTTAAAGAATTCAAATTTCTTGGAAATATAATTTCCAATAATGGAAATTTAACGCAATCTGCGAAATATTTTTCCAAAAAAGCTTTAAAAGTCATGTATTCAATTCGAACATATACGAGTCATCTAAATCAAATACCTGCAAACATATCATGTCACCTTTTTGATTCATTAGTTAAACCCATATTAACATTTATTAGTGAAATTTGGAACATGGATTTATATAAAACCTACTACAACTCGACAAACAGAGCTGAGCGACAAAACTTAGAGGCTGACTACTTAAATTATCTTGACCGATCACCTATAGACAAAATTCATACTAAATTCTGCAAATTTACATTAGGAGTTAAAAATTGCAACCAGATCAGAGTTGGGTAGATACCCCATAGATTGTTATATGTTATGTCAATCATTACTATATGAAGACAGATTAAATAGTCTGTCTATTAATCCTATCCTAAAGGAGGCTTATGAATTGTCAAAAAATATTGATTCCCAAGGAACTTATTCTTGGTTCTCTTATGTTAATTCTTGGTTCTCTTATGTTAATTCTTGGTTCTCTTATGTTAAATCTATAAGAAAAATATTTCAATTGGAAACCTGATAGTCTTCAAAATTGGAAAAGTAATAAAAAATATTATAAAAATGTGTCGAATAACCATTTTATGAAATATTATGAAGAAAAGATAAATAGTCTAGACGAAAAAAGTAAACTTCGTCTATTTAAAAATATTAAAACTAACTATCATTTCGAAAACTACTTAAAAAATATTTCAGAATATCGAAAATTGATATGTAAATTCAGAATCAGTGATCACCAATTGGCAATTGAATGTGGCAGATACAAAAAAATTTCACGAGAAAATAGACTTTGTAACACATGCAAAGTACTAGAAGATGAAAACCATTTCTTTTTTCATTGTAATTTAAATAAAGATTTAAGAGAAACTTTCTTACAAAAATTCAATATAGACAAAAACCTAGAGAAAAACAAAATACTTAATATTGTCCTAAATCCAGTAACTAATCAACAAGTGAAATTGCTTGGTTCCTTTTTAAAGCAGTCGCTAGAACTGAGGACAGGGGGCATTTAATTTCATTTGCTTTATATGTATGTTCAAGATGTATATTGTCACTTTATCTGTTATATGCCCTTGGCCCTTAATTGGGCGTAAATTGTGCATTTTCTTTATTAAAGTATTAAAGTATAAAGTATGGACAAACAGGAAGTAGTCCAGTTGCAAACCTGAAAATAGCTTATACAATACAACTCATCATTTCCAACCTTCAGACAAAATTTCAAATCATTCCCTCTTGTAGAAGCCAAGAAATATGTGACGAAAATTGGTTTATAGTAAAAAAGAGGCTCTCGCGAGCCTGTATCGCTCACCTGGGCCATGGCTGACATATGCAGTTAAAATAATCCCAATGTTTTAAGGGCATTATTTTCAAATTTGTTTATAGACATCATATTATCTTAAGTTAAACTATGTTCCAGACTGGCAGCTATTTTGGATGGCGGTGCAGTTCTACTGTCACCTTTCTTGAAGGGGACCATCTAAGGACCATTTATAAGTCTAATTTTGGTTCAAAATCGCCGTTTCAGAAACTAAAGCATTGTGGGTAGAGCGTACACCAAAATATTCTGATTGGATAAGAACCTAACATTATTGGTTGAAAATCGATTGTTCTTACACCAAAATTTAAAATATAATCACAGCTCCCACAATTCCTTAGTTTCTGAAAATGCCAATTGACTAAATATTTTCAGAGGAAAACGTCTTTAAATGCTTTCCGATAGGTTGGTTTGGCCCAGCAGTTTCAGAGAAGAAGATCTTTGATTGTATTTTACCATAGGGTCCAATGTTAAAACTATGATCCCCACTGGCAACCATCCTGGATACAGCGTGGATCTGAAAAATAACTTTTTTACATATGACCATCTAAGGAATATTGTGGCCAAGTTTGGTTTCAATTGGCCCAGTAGTTTCAGAGGAGAAGATCTTTGAAAGTGTTTTTCAATATGGCCCAATGCTAAAACTATGATCCCCGCTGGCGGCCATCTTGGATATAGCGCGTATCTGAAAAACATTCTTTTTGCAGGGGACCATCAAAGGACTATTGTGGCCAAGTTTGGTTTCAATTGGCCCAGTAGTTTCAGAATAGAAAATATTTGAAAGTGTTTTCCAATAGGGTCCAATGTTAAAACTATGATCCCCGCTGGCGGTCATTTTTGATATAGCGCGGATCTGAAAAACATTTTTCTGCAGGGGACCATCTAAGGACTACTGTGGCCAAGTTTGGTTTTAAATGCCCCAGTAGTTTCGGGAGGAGAAGATCTTTGAAAGTGTTTTCTCATAGGGTACAAAGTTAAAGCTATGATCCCTGCTGGCGGCCATCTTTGATATAGCGAGGATCTAAAAAACTTTTTTGCAGGGGACCATCTTAGGACTATTGTGGCCAAGTAGTTTTAGAGAAGATCTTTAAATGTGTTTTCCAATAGGATATAATGTTAAAACTATGTTCCCTGCTGGCGGCCATGTTGGATATAGCGCGAACCTGAAAAAAAAACTCTTTTGCAGGGGACCACCCAAAGACTATTGTGGCCTAGTTTGGTTCCAATTGGCCCAGTAGTTTCAGAGGAGAATATCTTTGAATGAAAAGTTTACGCCAGCCGGACGGACGGACGCAAGTGATGGCAAAAGCTCACCCTGGCAGTAGCCAGGTGAGCTAAAAACAACTTCTTGTTTGGGTGTAAACTAAAGACTGTTGTGGCCAAGTTTGGTTCCAATTGGTAAACAGTTTCAGAGAAGATCTTTTAATGTGCTTTCCAATAGGGTCCAATGTTAAAACTATGTTCCCTGCTGGCGGACATCTTGGATAAATTGCAGACCTGAAAAACAATTATTTTGCAAGGGGCCACCTAAAGACTATTTTGGCCAAGTTTGGTTCCAATTGGCCCAGTAGTTTCAGAGGAGAAGATCTTTGAATGTTTTCCTTTAGGGTTCAATGTTATAACTATGATCCCCGCACGCGGCAATCTTGGATATAGGGCCGATCTGAAAAACAATTTTTTGCAGGGGACCATCTAAGGACTATTGTGGCCAAGTTTGGTTTCAATTGGCCCAGTAGTTTCAGAGAAGAAGATCTTTGAAAGTGTTTTCCAATAGGGTTCAATGTTAAAACTATGATCCCTGCTGGCAGCCATCTTGGATATATCGCCGATCTGAAAAACAACTTTTTTGCAGGGGACCATTTAAGGACTATTGTGGCCAAGTTTGGTTTCAACCGGCCCAGTAGTTTCAGTGAAGAAGATCTTTGAACGTGTTCTCATGGGGTCCAACGTTTAAACTTCGATCCCCGCTGGTGGCCATCTTGGACATAGCGCAGATCTGAAAAACAACTTTTTTGCAAGGGGCCTCCTAAAGACTATTTTGGCCAAGTTTGGTTCAAATTGGCCCAATAGTTTCAGAGAAGAACTTTGAAAGTGTTTTCCAATAGGATTCAATGTTAAAACTATGATCCCTGCTGGCAGCCATCTTGGATATAGTGCCGATCTGAAAAACAACTTTTTTGCAGGGGACCATTTAAATACCATTGTGGCCAAGTTTGGTTTCAACCGGCCCAGTAGTTTCACTGAAGAAGATCTTTGAACATGTTCTCATGGGGTCCAACGTTTAAACTTCGATCCCCGCTGGTGGCCATCTTGGATATAGCGCAGATCTGAAAAACAACTTTTTTGCAAGGGGCCTCCTAAAGACTATTTTGGCCAAGTTTGGTTCAAATTGGCCCAATAGTTTCAGAGAAGATCTTTGAATGTTTTCCTATAGGGTTCAATGTTAAAACTATGATCCCCGCTGGCGGCCATCTTGGATATAGCATGGATCTGAAAAACAATTTTTTTTGGCAGGGGACCATCTAAGGACTATTGTGGTGAAGTTTGGTTTCAATTGGCCCAGAAGTTTCAGAGAAGAAGATCTTTGAAAGTGTTTTCCAATAGGGTCCAATGTTAAAACTATGATCCCTGCTGACAGCCATCTTGGATACAGCGCAGATCTGAAAAACATCTTTTTTGCAGGGGACTATCTAAGGACTATTGTGGCCAAGTTTGGTTTCAATTGGCCTAGTATTTTTAGAGGAGAAGTGTTTTCCCACAGGGTCCAATGTTAAAACTATGATCCCCGCTGGTGGCCATCTTGGATATAACGCAGATCTGAAAAACTACTTTTTTGCAGGGGATCATCTAAGGACTATTATGGCCAAGTTTAGTTTCAACTGGCCCAGTAGTTTCAGAGGAGAAGATCTTTGAATGTATTCTCATAGGGTCCAATGTTAAAACTACGATCCCCGCTGGCGGCCATCTTGGATATAGCACAGATCTGAAAAACAACTTTTATGAAGGGGACCATCTAAGGACTATTGTGGCAAAGTTTGGTTTCAATTGGCCCAGTAGTTTCAGAGGAGATCTTAGAAAGTGTTTTCCCATAGGGTCCAATGTTAAAACTATGATCCACGCTGACGGCCATCTTGGATATAACACAGATCTGAAAAACAACTTTTTTGCGTGGGATCATCTAAGGACTATTATGGCCAAGTTTGGTTTCAATTGGCCCAGTTGTTTCAGAGAAGAAAATCTTTGAATGAAAAGTTTACGACGGACGAAAAGTGATGGCAAAAGCTCACCCTGGCTAGAGCCAGGTGAGCTAATAAAAATAAAAATGTCAGCAAACAGGAAATGCCAGACAGAGTTGAATATTGCTTACACAATACAACTTTTAATTTCCAAGCGTCGGACCAAATTTCAAATCATTCCCTCCGGTAGAATTCAAGAAATCTTTGACAAAAATTTCATTTTAGTAAAAAATAAAAGTATCAGCAAACAGGAAGTTGACGTCTGATAACTTGAAAATCAACTACTCAATACAACTCGTCAATTTCAAGCTTTATAAGCCCAAATATCAAATCACTCCCACTTATACAAGCCAAGAAATCTTTGACAAAAAAATTGTTGACAGATGAACAGACAAAGTGAAAACTGTAGGGCACCCGCATCTCGATATGTGGCCCTAATTACTACATTCTGTTATTTCTTGGAGATTATTTCTTTGTGTCTATACTTGTATTGTGTCCACATTTGTACTGTGTCCACACACTTAAATTTGCATTTATTCAGAGCAGGGCTCACAGAGATGGCTGCCATCTCTCCAATGTATGGTTTTTTATAACTTTGAATTGTTCATGTTGACTGAAAATTTTTTTTTTTCATTTCTTTACCTTTATTCTTTACTATCAAGCTATTATTATATCAGTAGTTTGTGAAATTTGTTTTTGATCTAAACTGCACATGGACAACACTGACAACTGAACTTACTCAGGGCCCCTGTCAAAACATCATATGCAGGCTGCTATGTTTTGGCACAACTTGTCATCATCCATGGGCCTATTGTGATAGAAAATTTCATAAAATTGTATTTAATTATATGGTAATAAACATTATATTTATTATTTTAAAATTAATTGACTGTCAGAAAACAGTTTCCTGGGGTTAGAACATCAATTTTTACCAAATTTTTTGAAAATTTTGTGCATAATTCCGGCAAAAAATAGATTGGAACCCCCTTTTTTCTGGAACTTACACTTTTGCACTTACCAAATTTGACCATTTTAATTTATCAATGATCAAAGTTTACATTGTAGAATCTATTTAGCTTAAATTTCATTTCCTTATACTTACCAGCTTTTCAATAATTTGAACAGATTCCTCCTCCGAGCAGCGATTTTCTCTGACAACAAATACCACAAAGTTTATTATATAAATCAGGAAGATAAGTACGATAGCAGCCACTAATACTGATATTACACGACATAGTCTCCATTTTACCACTTTCATCCTGCATGACCTCAGATCTACAAAATGTCAATGTCTGAAAAATTATGTAAAACTAGCATTGCCATACACAACATAAAAGTTAGGTGATTGACCAAAAATTTTGCTTTGTTGAAAGATGAACTGAAGCATGACATTCAAACAATACCTATTGTATAAGTGTGAATCTGACTTGTGTCACTGTTTTCAATCACCTTGATTAAATTACCTAAGGAGAAAACGTCCTTCCTTGGTCCAGAATTTAATTCTAAATGATTTCTCAATAATGATTAAATAATGAGATAATAAAAGACAATAGATTGACCATAAGGGAAATAGTTCCCTTTTTCCCTGAAATTGTATAATGATATGTACCTTGTTCTTTTAGTTATGAACATTTTGGAGAGATTATTTTCTGCATTTATTTGAAGAGAATAGTTTACCTGAAAAATAATGGAACTTTTCTTTGATATACATGTAAATTAAATACTTTGAAATAATAATATTGAAAGTGCTTTTGTACAATCCCTAAGGTGAAAATTTTTCCCAAAACCCAAATGATATTAAATTGACTTAACTCTCAAAATGAGGAGGCGCACATATGTGTTCAAAATAACTTGGAAATATTCAACCAGGGAACACTTTATTTAAGAATTGAATGCATTATTTTGAAGTTTCATTGGGATATTAAAGGGTTGACCGAAGCACATTTTTAATGAAGCGCGGTAGCGCTTCATGTTGAAAATGTGCGCCCGGTCAACCCTTTCATAGTCCCTATGAAACTTCAAAATAATGCATTCAATTCTTATAATTACATTGTAATCCCGAAATATAAAAATCAACTTTATTTACAGGGAAGTACATCATGTATTTTGGGATTTTATTTTTACAAATTCATCCGCCACGTGAACACGTGGTCAAATGTGTTTCATGGGAATTGCAACTTCACATTGATATGCCACGTGATCGATGTTCACCTAACAAATTGACGGAATTCAAATAAATATTCATGAAATGTAATTATTACAGAATAAAAGAACTTGAGCAGGAAGAAAGTCTTGTACTGTCACTGCTCAAGTACTCCCAAAGACAAGGGCTCAAGGCTTTTTGTCATATGCAGCTCTCAGGTTGGATTTAGTTCATATTTTCTCGATTTTGAGGTTACAAGAACTTAAATCATTTCAAAAATACAACATTAGATATTACATATGTATACAACATTAGATATTACATATGTATAAAAAGCATTCTGGATTATCACCCTGGATCCAGCCCCTTCATAATTTTGTTTTTGATTTTGGGGTCATTTATTGTAATTTTCTGCAAAATTTACAGCGTTTTTACAATTAAAAACTAATAAGAGAACTCAAACTTGCTCCAGCATTGGGAGATATACATGTATAGTCTCTTGTAAGACAGTTCTAGTAACACTATAAAGATGGAGTTGTGGTTAGAAGACATGTTCAATAATATGATGCAAATTCTCTAACAGACATATCCAATTCTGCCTGACCGAAGGACAAATCAGGAAAAATTTCAGTTGGTCTGGCAGAATTTTCAGCCAACAGGACCGAATGTTGGGTAAAAAATTGACATCTGCTCTATGTGCTGAAACAGTATGACCTGTGAATTTATTCTCGGTCTGGCAACTTTTGCTTTTTTGCTTGACCGAAGGCCCTGCAAGCCTTCTAAACTTTTCGATTTGTCTGCTCTAAAGAACCAACTGTGAACATTTCACACCAGTTATGTCAGTATTTCTGAGATTATAAAAAACCAGAAGATGACAGGTTCATTAAATGCAATTATGAGTGAAACAAAAAACAATAAGCTGAAAAAGAGGGAATATATACAATAAAATTTCATAATATATTGATTTCAGGAAAAAAGGGAACTATTTCCATAATGGTCAATCTATTGTCTTTTATTATTTCATTATTTAGTCATTATTGAGAAATCATTTATATAATGTCAAAAGAATTAAATTCTGGACCAAGGAAGGAGATTTTTCCCTTAGGTAAATTAATCAAGGTGATTGAAAACAGTGACACAAGTCAGATTCACACTTATACAATAGGTATTGTTTGAATGTAATGCTTCAGTTCATCTTTCAACAAAGCAAAATTTTTTGTCAATCACCTAACAATACTGGGGTATTTTATGTTGTGTATGGCAATAAGATATTCAATGAAAAGATGACTACTGTTGATCAATATTTCTAAATGGCCATAATCAAATCTTACAAAGTTGTTAAAGAAAAATTTAATCATATCAATTTATTGCATTTGATGTCTGATGAATGAACCTGTATGCCCTACCAAATGGTTTAAGAATCTCAACAACAGTCTGGTAGAACAGAGAGGCTGAGATCTAGATTTTGAGTATTGTGGCCCTGGCAATTATAGTCTGTGCATGCACAGACACTTGTTTCATTAAAAATTTTCACCCTAGAAGAGAGGAGGGAGAGAAAAGGGTGATTTTGTTTTAATAAAACAAGTGCCTTTATCAGATTGATTTCACAGGATATTGACCTGTACAAAGGTAGCAAGTATTAACTTTTAATTTATAGTTGCACCAAAATATGAAATAAATCATTTTTATACGCCCGTCTAATGACGGGCGTATTATGGCATACCGATGTCCGATTGTCTGTCCATCGGGGTCTGTCCGTCTGTTTCATATGTCACGCTCTAACTTTACAACCCTTTGGCCAATTCACTTCAAACTTTGTAGAGGTATTGGGTATGATTGCCTCACGATCTGTATACTTTTTCGTGAAATTTCCAATTTTCTTGCAAGAGTTATGGGATTTATTCGTCAATTTTAAAGCAATGTTTTACATGTCGCGCTCTAACTTGACAACCCTTTGGCCAATTCACTTCAAACTTTGTAGAGGTATTGGATATGATTGCCTCACGATCTGTATACTTTTTTGTGAAATTTCCATTTTTCTTGCAAGAGTTATGGGACTTTATTCGTCAATTTTAAAGCAATTTTTTACATGTCGCGCTCTAACTTGACAACCCTTTGGCCAATTTACTTCAAACTTTGTAGAGGTAATTGATGTAATGACCCCACGATCTGTATATTTTTTCGTGAAATTTAGATTTTTCTTGCAAGAGTTATGGGACTTTGTTTTCAATTTTAAGGCAATTTTTTACACGTCACGCTCTAACTTGACAACCCTTTGGCCAATTCACTCCAAACTTTGAAGAGGTATTGGATGTAATGACCTCACGATCTGTATATTTTTTCGTGAAATTTCGATTTTTCTTGCAAGAGTTATGGGACTTTGTTTTCAATTTTAAGGCAATTTTTTTCATGTTGCGCTCTAACTGATAAGTACTTTGATCAGCTCACTTTAAACTTTGCAGATTAATTTCTTAAAAATAATCAAGCTTAATTAGGCAGTTACGGGTGCTTCTGAATTGAGAACCCCTTACCTAAATCACTTAAAGTTTTGAAGGGTGACGACGGGCCTATCATGCGACTTGGCACAGCTGTTTATTATCCTTTGTCTTAATCGTGATTAGAAAAATGAACCCCGAATCAATATGGTAAGTGCAAATTTAAGTTGATGTGGACACAATACAAGTATGGACACAATGATATAATCTTCAAGAAAAAAACTTGAAAAAGGTTCATTGAAAATACTCTGTTGAAATTAGACAAATATAAAATTTACTGTTTTTAGCCTATTCGACATTTTAACGAAAACCATAAGCATTAGATAAATTTCAATACAACACTTTGAAAACAGTTTTCAAGCGGATTACAATGAAAAAAGTGTGTCTCTCCAACAGTTTGATTTCAAAATATCTACGCTTTAAATTATTTCTTTGAAAAAAAAAGATCATTGCAGAAGGACTGAATGAAAGTCAGAGTCAAATTATCCCCACTTCCTGGTTTCATACAATAATTACATTCCTTCATGCTTATCTCCATATAGTGTCCTTCCTTTGTCTAAAGTTTCATTAAAATCTATCGAGTGTTTTAAGAGGAGTTGCTCTTACGAGGTTACCCATACATAGGAAAATCAATGAAAGTCAATGTCAAATTATCTCGCCTATCTGGTGTCTGACAATAATAATATTCATTCATGCACATTTACACATACAGTACAGGCAGAGACATATGATGATAGATGTCCCAATCAGACATGATGTCAGACATGTCCGACAGATGTCCCAATCAGACATGATGTCAGACATGTCCGACAGATGTCCCAGAGTCAGACTAATCCCCTGCTGTTAATGAGGCTTAAGGGTCATAAAACATGGGTCATAAAATAATTGATGTACCTGACTGGTGTGGTGATTTAGTGACAAGTCAATGATAATCCCTTACCTGTGGAAGGCAACATTCATTTTAATGAATTTTAAATGCATTTTTCATTATAATGAATGAAATAAATAAAATAATTGATAATTATCATATATTTAAATTAATAAACAATTTTCAAATTTTCAAAGATTGTACCTGACAATCAATGTACATTGTACACATATTTTACATGTACAATTTAGAAAATTCAAATGAATACACAATTTTCTATGTAAATAGAGTTTATAATTTTTGATACAAATAAAAAAAGCAACTATCTGCAAAAAATAATCCATGAAAAAAAAAAAATGAAAATTGTTAAATAGCAAGAAATTTCTCATATTATTATGTGTATTAAATAAAAAAAATACAACTTGTTAATATTTTTTTCTTTTATATTTTCTGTTTTCAAATTAAATATATAAAATAGATATAAAACAAGTTATAAAACTGATCACCTGTACCCTAATTAAAATCAGTGAAGCAGAAGGACAATTTTATGACCCCTCATAAAATTGTCAGATTTTGGGTTTGGGACATGTCCGACAGGGACATTTATCATCATATGACTCTGCCTGTACTGTATTGTTCTTCCTTTGTGTAAAGTTTCGTCAAAATCCTTCCAGTGGATTAAGGAGTTGTGCTTACAAGGTAACCCATATATATGGAATCAATGAAAACTTAAAGTTAAATTATCTCCCCTTCCTGATTTCAAACAATAATCATATTCCTTCATGCATACCGGTATCTACATGTAGTGTTCTTCCCTTGTCTAAAGTTTCATAACAATCCTTCTAGGGGTTTAAGAGGAGTTGCGCTTACAAGGTAACCCATACATAGGGAATCGATGAAAAGTTGAGTTGTTAAAACTATTTCTCTTATGATTTTCACAAAAAAATGCAGTGAATTTTTAGTGCCGAACTGCTGTTAACAACACTGTTGCTAGGTAACGTTAATCAGGGCCAACAAGATTTCACAGTGGTCCAATGGAAACGTCTTAAAAGTAATAGCACATCACGCGTGATGTGATATTATTTGTGCTCGACCAATGAAATTCCTGTAAAAGCAATTCAACAGGTTCATATCTAACTCCAGCTTCAAAGTCTCTTTGTGTACCACAAATAACTATTTGTGCGAGAAATAGATAATAAGCTAGCATCATAAGAGAAATACATTTTACATGTTTTAAGTTAAGCATGTATTCAAGTGCAGTAGAGAATCTTCATGTTCATCTTATCATCAATAAACAATATAAACTCTCGTCATACATGTATTGCAATTCTGTCTTGATAGTATGGAATTAAAATTTTTAGGGGTAGGTATCTAGATTATTCAGCACTCTCTGTTCTGAATATAGGCCCTCTTGGCCTATTCCCAAGAAAACTTATTTGAAAAGCATGCAAATTCCTTGAACATGTTGAAATTTTTATTTTTACCTCCATCTGTTGGTTTCCAAATAATGTTTTTGTGATTGTAATTTTCCAAGCAAGTCTAAATGCCATATGCCCAATGCTTCCTGAAATTTTCATAAGAGTATGAATAAAGGGCTATGTGGAGCCCAGCATGAACTGACCGAGGCATGTTACCGAGGCATGTTGACCAGTGAAATTTGAACAAGTGTAATACAGTACAGCCAGAGACTTGCCATGATAAATCACTGCGATAGACATATCACTCTAAATTTTTAAATTGAAATATCTTTTTTCCTGATTGATCTATCCACATAATTTCTTTTGCATATCAAGTGGTAGAATGCCTCACTCTAAATCCAAAAGAAAGCATATTGATAGATCAAACAGGAAATAAAATATACACATTTCACTTAGCAGAGTGATACGTCTATCACAGTGATTTATCATGGTAAGTCTCTGGCTGTACTGTATAAAGTGAATGTGGACACAGTAAAGAGCTTATGAACACAATAAGGAGACTGACACAGTAATTAGCTGGACACAAATTAGGGAACACAGAAATTAGCCCTTTTCATCCCTGAAAGCTCAGAATCTACAGTAAGAGATATGCTAAATCTGTTGAAATACTATTGATAGCTTGCATCAACAGGAATCCAAAGAAAAAAAACCATAGAAATCCGATGAGAAGTAAAGATTTGCATATTTCAGAAAATTGCCATTTTGACACCTGTGACCCCTTAAAGCTGGGAAACCTTAAGAGCTAAGAAAAATCTGTTAACAAACTGCTAAAAGCTTACAACAAGAGGAATCAAAAGAAAAACACACCATCAAAATCCGACGAGAAATAAAGAGTTTACATATTTGTGAAAATTGCAATTTTGACCTTTTCAATCCCTTATAGCTCAGAAACGGTAAGAGATACAAAAAATCTGTTGGTATATTACTGAAAAGTTAAGACAAAAGGAATATAAAGAAAAAAATCCCATCGAAATCCAATGAAAAATAGAAATTTTATATAGTCTGCACATTCGCAATTTTGGCCCCTCATAGCTCATAAAGGAAACATGTTATCAACAATCTAAAAGTGGCCTGCCATTTAATTTTTCACTATGCATCAAAATTGGACCAGAAATAAAAATATATAATTATTGTAATTTCCCCCTTTTGGGACCCATTTATCTCATGATCAGTACATGTGACATGAAATCTGTTGACATACTACTGATTGCAAATTTCCTCACGAGCGACTGAAAGAAACCCCATCAAAATCTGATAAATAAAAAATCTACAGCCAATTCTGTTGAAAACACCCATTTTGTCCATTTTGACCTTTTTTTTAAAATGAGAGGGGCCACAAAATCCAAAACTAATCATAGTCTTCCTTTTGTGCAAAGGAACATTGTGTTGAAATTTCATAAGGATTGATCAACTAGAACTTAAGTTATTTACCCAAAACAAAAGTGTCTACAGACGACAACAACGACAACAGCACCATACTATCTTTATTAATTTTGTAGCCATTAGCCCATAATTGGGCATAAAGTTGCTAATGAATAAATTGAATTATACGACCTCAATTTTTTTGCGATTGTATAAAAAGGGGTTTCAAAAGTCGTAATCAATGTCAATGTCACAGCACA
Source organism: Modiolus philippinarum (assembly GCA_002080025.1). Classification (NCBI taxonomy): domain Eukaryota; kingdom Metazoa; phylum Mollusca; class Bivalvia; order Mytilida; family Modiolidae; genus Modiolus; species Modiolus philippinarum. The sequence continues at coordinate 44,382 of MJUU01005827.1, forward strand.
GACACAAACTTGATACCTGGTTTTAATAAATTTTGGAGAGATAACATTAGAATGGAGATGATCATACCCTTAGGATGTAATCTTTGATTTAACCATCAAAATAATTGTTTTCCTCAAGAAAACTCTATGTACCCCTAAATGACCCTAAGATACTTAAAAACAATAAAATAGTTATCACATATTCAAACAAAATCTTAGAATTTTTTCAGATGTATGTTCAGTTACAGATTCCCACAACCTTAAACCATGACAAAATTTTATTACATTGTATACCTTATTCTTGGTCTGTAATCCACAGTTACTAACAGTTCTTTATATTATAGGATGAAACAACAGTTTTGGTGTAAAAGGCCATTTTAAAAAAGTGCATATCGTCTTCTGAAATAAACATAATAAAGAGCTATTTAGTACAAGTTATATCAATAAAAATGTCTTCTTGTATTATAAAATATTGAATAGCACAGAGTCAACAGAATGGAATTGATTTTTATTCATAACTCAAATCTGTTTCACCTTCAATCTATCAAATATAAAAAAATATATTGATAAGAAAATCAATGATAATAAAACTTCTGTACAATTTAAATACAGTGGAAAATTGTCTATAATAAACCCAACTGGGAAGTAAGGTTTTTTCTGGATTAGATAGGTATCGTGTATTGGCGGGTTCAGAATATAGTGACAAAAGCCTTTTTGAAACTCGTTTATCTCGACCAGGTCCTCGTACTTAATTCACTCTAAGAACAGTGCCTGCATTTCTGGGTTATTAAAAAGGGCTGTAAAGGAATCTCGGAGCTGATTTGGTTTTGGCAGGTTTTCTGTTTAGTCCGGGTTTGCTTTAGACAGGTTTTGTTGTATTAGTAGAAAATACCAAATACATTTATATTACCTGTTCAGGAAACCCCTAAATTTGTATAACTCTAGTGCCCTTCTCAACCAAAACAAAAGTTGGCCTGAAGTTTAATGTCAAGGACAAACTTAGAAAATTTTGAAAACTATGCAATTCAATTCATAGATCATTGGTCAGAAACACCACAATAAATTTCAAGGGACATAACTCATGAACAACAT
>MJUU01005827.1:55409-90059 GCA_002080025.1 Modiolus philippinarum
AGTGAAATTGAAAAAATGCTACAGCAGTGGATTTCAAAGAGATTTCTGCAACTCTTTGCACCTATTAATTCAAGGCCGACAACTCCAATGTTTACGTATTTTTTAATCTCGGTCTCATAAATGTTTTATATATTTTATCATCTGAAATGTGTTATAATAACTTATGTTATGGTGTGTAACACATTATAGAATAGTTAAAATTATTTTCTTTTAAACAGATTTATATTTTCTTCTTTTTGTTGCTCGTTAGACGTTTTCGGGAAAACCAAGCGTCTCATTGACTTGACTAACTAATTATCTCCCCTTTATGTTGCTGAGGCTGAAGAAAACGAAGAGTTCAACTTCTCTATGGGCTGACTGCTGAGCCTAAAATTGCTTGTAGGCTATTGAATTTTTAATAATTTAATGTTCTTTTTTCTTAAAGTTTTTATACCTGCCTCATTTTAGGCAGGATTTGTCCATCCCACACTGTTGTCAGTGTTGATAACATAAAAAAAAATTTTCTGACTGAACCATGTGAACAAATCAAATGTATGCAATATAAAAATGTCAGTTCTGGAAAACTCCGAATTCAATAACGTTATCTCTGCCTACACTTTCAACGAAAATTTGGCCAAAATTTTAATTTGATATTTTAAAATATTTTTTTAATCATTTGTACGCTATACAGTCGTGACAGTGTAAACAACATGTAATTAAATTTTTATTAAAATCTGTAGCCAAAGAAGAAAGTTTTACTGTGGTTACCAAATTTGGTAAACTCACGGGGTAAAGGTTTAAATAGGGATATCTCATGGGGCGATCCTCTAGTTAAAACCTTGTTATTTTTTTCCATAGATCATGTAGATGGATTTTAATATCCGTAGGCAGAATTTTAGAAAATCATGTACATTTATGTATTTTACCTTTTGAAAGTATTTAGAGAATGCCAATTTTGTGTAGAAAGTGCCAAAACTTGAATAACTACAAAGTTACCAAATTCAATAACCCTAAAGTTACCAAATTTGTTAACAGTTACCATATTCAATAACGTTATTGAATTCAGAGTTTTCCAGAACTGATGTAACTGGTCTAAGTAACCAACACTGCAGTGTTCAAACCCTAAACCTACAAAAAAGATTCCAGTAGAGAGTTGTTGAATGTTGAAAAATGTCTCTTTCTTTGCAATTCACAAAATTGACCTTTTTATACGACCGCAAAAATTTTTACGGTCGTATATTGGTATGGTGCTGTCGTCGTCTGTAGACACTTTTGTTTTTGGTCAATAACTTTTGTTCCAGTAGATCAATCCTTATGAAATTTATAATAATGTTCTTTGGTGCAAAAGGAAGGCTTGCAGTAGTTTTGGTCATTGTGACCCCACCCTTTTTTAAAAAAGGGGCTAAAAAGGGTTAAATTGGGTGTTTTCACATATTTGTCTGTAGAATTATTAATCGGATTTTGATGGGGTTTCTTTCAGTGTGCTTGTGAGGAAATTTCCAATCAGTAGCATGTCAACAGATTTCACATTGCATGTACCGTTCCTGAGATAAATGAGCCAAAAAGGGGCGAATCCCCCCAATTTGTTTTTTTTTAATTTTTTGTCTGATTTTGATGCATTTTTTTTTCAATGGATTGCTTATGAAAAATTAACACAGCACTCTGCTATTAGATTTTTGGTAACTTGTTTACTTACCTAGCTTTGAGGGGCCAAACAGGGCCAAATTGCTAATTAGCAGATTACCTAACATTTTTATTTTTCATCGGATTTTGATGGGATTTTTTTCTTTAGATTCCTCTTGATATAAGCTTTCAGTAGTATGCAACGGATTTGTCTTAGCTCTTACCGTTTTCGATCTATAAGGGGTCGAAGGGGCCAAAAGTGCAAACATGCAGATTACATGAAATTATTATTTTTCGTCAGATTTCGATGGGATTTTTTTCTTAGGATTCCACTTGATATAAGCTTTCAGTAGAATGTCAATGAATTTGGTGTAGCCCTTACCATTTTTGAGCTAAAAGGGGTCAAAGAGGAACCATAAGGAGTCATAAGGGCTAATTTTCATCTTCCCTAGTATATGTCCAGCTAATTACTGGGTCAATCCCCTTATTGTGTCCATGCAATTATTGTGTCAAGCTCTTTAGTATGTCCACACTCACTTTCAATTACACTTGTTCAAATTTCAGTGGTCGACATGCTGCGGTCGTATCATGCGCATGGCGTAAGCCCTTTATTACATGTAGTTTTTGCTAGATCTTCATGCTACTGCATTGTTAATCCCTTTTTGATTCGAAGCCAAAGATGTTTTTTAATTGAAAAAATCTCTGGCTTTGAATCCCGAAAGGGATTACTGTATTGTGTGTGCATGGCTTTTATAAATATGCTAATCATACTAATGTAAGCATATGTTGATACTCCTCTTTTGCACATAAGTCTCCCGTTTACTCAACCATTTTCCCTCTCTTTAGATGGTCCTTTCCAAAAAAGGTATCCCCGACAGGTCTGTGCCTCATCCAAGATGGCTGCCAGCAGAGAACATAGTTTTTACATTGGACTGTATTGGAAAAGCTCATTCGGAGAACTTCACCAAGATGGCCTCAGCAGGGAACATAGTTTAAACTTTGAACACTATTTTAAATGCCATTCATCTCTCTATGTCAGCCATGGTCCAGGTGAGCAATACAGGCTCTTGAGAGCCTCTTGTTAATGAACATCCCAATGTTTTACTAACAAATACCCCAAAAAATGTTCGTGCCTCGCTCTGCTTGCCGAAATTTCCTTTCACTTCTATTTGGAATCCTCCCTTTTTAAATTGCCTTGATACGCACCTGTACATCCCTCCCAAGAACATGAAAAATATCTGACTAACTTAATTACAGATCATACTGTCAAAAGTTAAAGATTGAACCAACCAACCAACATATGGGGTCTTGATGGGGGTCCCTTTCCCGAAATCCCGTCAATTTTTTTCACACTTTCCCATTTCCCAGGCGAGAAAATATTTTACAAAGACTCTTAAAAAGACCCCCTTTTCCCGTTTCACGGGCTAAAATTTTAGTGGTTCCTGCTTCATGCTCGACATCCTTTCTCGTTTTCATGTGCTCTTTTTCTCCAAAATCCTGTTTCCAGCTAACTAAAAAAGGCCAACCCTGCTTCCCGCTTATACCCCATCGAGACCCACAACATAATCTCCCGCTAATGATCTTTTTTCTCATTTTGTCAAACTGAAAGTTATCCATGTGAAGTAATCATACATTTTCAGTTATTGATATTGTGTCAATCAAGATGGGTAGCACTGTGCCATCTGGTAAACTAGTTAAAAATTAAACTGCTTAATTAGTGTTGAAAGAGGCAGTCATTTGGACAGGTGTTATTTATACAGCAGTCAGACAATATTGACAATGATTACCAGGAATCATTAGTTATGAATCTGATACCCGATTTGGATACAACAATCTTTATAAAATGTCACAAATTACCTCCCTTGTATAATTTTCAATTTTACAAGTAATTGCCCAAAATCATGTGTTATTTTTTTATTTAAACATGATAAACACTGAAATAACCTAATTCATTTACAATATTTTGCAAATCCTCAAAATTATTTTCTGAAACAATATCTTAATATTTCCAAAAATACTTTTTGTTTTATTAAACATATAAATAAATGATTATACAATATAATCATTTATTTTCGTGGGCATAAAAGTTTTGTGGATTTCAAGGAATTTATACAACATGTACAAAATAGTTATTACTACTGCTGGAATGGGGATTAAATTTTGCTGAAAAATCTTGCTCACGAAATAAACGAAATTTGATCCCAACGAATATTTCTGCTTTTACAGAAATTGTTTATTAGGGCCCTCCATCAAGATGCAGGTGCCATTTAGTTTTTACTCTGTCTGTCAACACTTTTTCCTTCAAAGATTTCTTGGCTTGTATAAGTAGGGATGATATGAAATTTGGTCTGAAGCTTGGAATTTGGAAATGATGAGTTGTGTTGTGTAAGCAATTATCAAGTTTGTTTGGCATCCATTTCCTGTTCACCGATACTTTTATTTGTTAACCATTATTTTTGTCACCGATTTCTTGGCTTGTCCTCGAGGAATGATAATAAATTTGGAAGTTTGGAAATGATGAGTTTTAATACAGGTGTAAGCAATTTTTAGGTTTTCGGCTTGACTACTTCCTGTTTGCCAATATTTTTATTTTTATCTAGGAACCAAATATTCATCAAAGATTTCTTGATTTGTACAATAGGGAATGTTTTGGAAATCTGGTCTGAAGTTTGAAATTGATGAGTTATATTGTGCAAGAAATTTTCAGGTTTGTCACTTAACTACTTCCTGTTTGTAGATACTTTTATATTTAGCTAAAACTCAAATTTTCGTCAAAGATTTCTTGGCTTGTGTAAGTGGGAATAATTTCAAATTTAATCGGAAGCTTGGAAATGATAAGTTGTGTACTGCAAGTAATTTTCAGGTTTGTCACTCAACTCCTTCATATTTGCTGATATTTTGATGTTTAACTTAAAACCAAATTTTTAGTCAAAGATTTTTTAACTTGTAGGAATAATTTGATATTTAGATATGTCATGTGTTTGTATGTAGTCCAAAGTTAAAATATGTAATAGTTTTGTAAAATTTCAAGAAATCTTTGTCCAGCAAATAACTGTGTCAACATTTTAGTGTGTCAAATAGAATTTGAAACTTTGAAACTTTTCTAAATTTTACTTTTGCCCAGAGTGTCAGAATCAAAATTGCAGGGACTTTTCATCAATGCCAGTTTCCAAGTGCTCTAGTTCTTGTTAGGTTTATTTGATAGTTGATTGACAAGCAATATGCTTGTCCCCAAATGTGCCTCTTATTGCTACCATTGTTATACCATGGCAAACAAAGTTTAAGGGGGTATAAAGTAATCACCCTGTCTGTCTGTCTGTCTGTCTGTCCATCCATCCATCCGTCTGTCCACACTTCTTGTATGCACATCTCCTCTTAAACCACTTGAAGGATTGTGATGAAACTTTACACAAAGGAGGAAGACTATATAGAGATGTGCATGAAGGAATATGATTATTGTTCGAAACCAGGATAGGGGAGATAATTCAACTTCAAGTTTCCATTGATTCCATATTACAGATCACCTCTTAAGCGCAATTCCTCCTAAACCACTGCAAGGATTTTGATGAAACTTTACACAAAGGAAGGACACTATATGGAGATTTGCATGAAGAAATATGATTATTGTCCAAAACCAGGAAAGGGGAGATAATTCGACTTTGAGTTTTCATTGATTCCATCTTTATGGATTACCTTGTAAGCACAACTTCTCCTACACCACTTCAAGGATTTTTATGAAACTTTACACAATGGAAGGACACTTTATGGAGATGTTCATGAAGAATTATGAATATTGTCCAAAACCAGGAAGGGGAGATTATTCCACTTTGAGTTTTCATTGATTCCATCAGCACAGATTTTCTTGTGAGTGCAACTCCTTTTAAACCACTGTAAAGATTTTTATGAAACTTTACACAAAGAAAGGGCACTATATAGAGACGTGCTTGAATCAATATAATTATCATCCCAATCCAGGTAGGGGAGATAATTTGACTTAACGTTTTCATTGATTCCGTCTGCAATGATCTTTTGGACTTGGACAATTTTTCAAAGAAATACAAAAAATGTAATTCAAAGGGTAGATATTGTGAAATTAAGCTGTGGCAGAAAATTTTTTCATTGAAATCATCTTGACAAATTATTTTCAAACTATAATAATGAAATTTCTCTATGGTTATGAGCTTTGTGTAGAATCGTAAGTGAATTTTTAAACAAAAGTTATATCAAGAGTATTATATTATCATGTTATAACTTGTATTGTGTCCACCCCTGTATTGTGTCCATACCAATCTGTATTAACACTTACCATAATGATTCAGGGTTCAATGAGCGGGGTGTATATCTGGCTGCCATTCGGTGACGGCTCTTTTTTATACGACCGCAAAAATTTTGCGGTCGTATATTGGTATGGTGTCGGCGTCGAGTCTATGGACAGCATAACTTTGCTTCTAGTGGACGGATCTTTATGAAATTTTAGTATGATGTATCTTGGCACATGCGTAAACAGAGGTTTTAATTTTGAGTTGATGGCCCGCCCGTTTTAGAAAAAGGGNTATCTGGCTGCCATTCGATGACAGCTCTTTTTTTTCTTGTATTTGTATCAGTGCTTCATTCGTAAAAAGTGATCCTGAATTAACAATTTTTAAAAGGCCTGTCAACATGGTCAAAGTTTGTGTACATCTTGAACTTTTGATGATCTTTATTATAAAATGCCTTACATTGTTGCACTAGTTCTTTCTAAGATTTTACCGTTAAAGAAAGCAATATTCTGGAGATTTACAGTTTACATGAAACAAAAATTAGTCTTCTCAAAGAATTACATCATTTGCCAATTAGCCACCTGTTGCGCATGCCTATAATTATGGATTTTTTCTTGCCCTGGTTGTGAAAATCAAACAACACTTTCAGAGAAAAATGTAACTTAACTGATTTATGAAGCCAAATGAAATGATCATACCAATCTCCATTTTTTTCCAGGATGGATTTTGTATCGGCAATAAAGAGTTTAGATTCCCATGTCTTGCTTAAGCTTTTGAGTGAGGAAAAAGATATTTCAGAGAAGGTATGTAAATAAAAGGAGGAAATGAACATGATTAAGGTAGATGAGGGCATAATAATATTCATCTTTTTCTGTTATCAGTGATTAAAAAACAGGTCATATCAGGGAAATCTGACAACATTGTTTAGCTGTTATGTAAAATAATTCACAGACAGCCTTTTTCCTATTTTTTTTTTTTTTTGGATATATTTTTTATACAGATATATTTTTTAGGTCAAATTCTAAAAGTCACCATATCACAGAGAAAATATCCTGTATTATCAATGAAATTAAAAATATAACCAGGAAAATGGATCTAATTGACATTTGATTTTAGTCAATCAGTTATGACATTACAAAGAAGGACCAAGTGTAGAATGTCCCGGCATCAAAAACAAGTCAATTATGCATCTGATTTGCATTTCACCTATGTACACATCAAATGCGTCATGTATTAGTGTCAATCTACTTTAAATGAAAGTTTCATAGTAAGGATGAAGATGAATTCATGATTTCAGATCAGAAAGGATGTATCAAATTTTGATGAGCATATGGATGGCATGATATTTTTTATTTGAAACTCATTTGCATGCTATTAAAACCTTCCTAAAGTATCTGTGCATCCATCATCAGCTCATAACTTGTATATAAATAACATTCTTCAAGCTGTTTTGAAGGAAGTTGTTGACAAAAAACATGAAAAACTAGTTTTAATTTCATTTTTGTTTTCTGAGTTATAGAGTTTGGACCTTGGAATTTTTTTCTGAATTTTTTGGGGGATTTGTAAATGAATTACCAGTACATACTGCGAACCCTTTCTATTTGATATGTATGTTGATGACCACAAACCACAGTTCAGGTTCAGAAATAAAAGCAGAGTTATGCCATTGAAAACTTGAGAAATAATTTACTGTACCCATATATTTTTATTGCTTTTACCATGGGTTGGCACTTCATGGCATATATTTATTTAACCATGAGCATCAGCGAGGGGTAAATGGTAGCATAAAGTGCCAAAAGTGGTAAAAGAATATCTACATATATGAGTATAGTTAATTACGTGAATTCTGATATGACAAATATAGTACATGTAGTCTGAAATCAAAGTTATCTAGGTAAAAAATAAATTAATATTAATTTTACCTTGCTTATAGACACTAAGGTAAAGAAGGATGGCATATTTGAATTATTCCTTTATATCTTAACCAGCCAATCTTTTTTTTTCAATCAGACTGGCAACTTGCATTTATTTGGGATATTTTTCTGATTATTTACAGTTAAATGATGTGAACCTGTTTCATGAACTCATTGAAACCTTGAATGAAAAACCAAAGTTTCAACAAGAAGGGGCCCAGTTTGTATACATTCTTAGTAACTATGGAGTAGACATCAATAAACAAAACCAGGTAATATTTTGTAGTGTTGAGGTACAGCATTCCATGGGTACTTGTATAACAGTAATAATTGTACATTATTTATTTTTAGTATTGAAGTACAGCATTCCATCAGTACTTGGATAACAGTGATAATTGTTTGGTGTTGTAGACCGGAATCAATAGTAGGCATATAGCCAGCCTTAATCGGCTGCGCTTGGGAAGTACTTCTTTAGCACATTCGGTTATTAAACATGCTGACTGTAGAGGTCTTGAGTTCGATCCCTGCTCTACCCAGTGTTTCACCACAATGGTTTTTTTGGGGCTAGCTACTGGAGTAAACAGAGTAAACAGAGACTGATATATTGCTTTAACAAGCGGTATTAGTACCATGGTCATGTTAATATGCTAACAACTGCTGCCTCCGGCAACAGGCTATTAACATGACAAGCAAGGCAAAAGACATGGCTGTAAACCGGCCTTTCTCAGAAAATTTTTCAAAATTTGTGCACTGATGGTGTATCAGTGATAATTGCATCCCATGATTACTTATATAACGGTGATAATTATTTGCTATATATTTTGCAGTATGGTAGTACAGCATTTTATGACTACTTGTATAACAGTGATAATTATTTATTGTATATTTTGCAGTATGGTAGCACAACATTCCATGTCTACTTGAAAAACAGTGATAATTATTATATCCCCTGCAAACAAAGTTTGGGGGTATATAGGAATCACCCTGTCTGTCTGTCCGTCTGTCTGTATGTCCGTCCGTCCGTCTGTCCATCCATGTACCTTGTCAGTGCATGTTCTCCTAAACCCCTGCTTGGATTTTGATGAAATGTTGCAAAGTTTTATTACACCATCTGAAGATGTGCATGAAGTAATATAGTTGCTTTCCAAAATTATTAAGGGGAGATAATTTGTCTTGAGTATTCTCTGGAAAAAGGGGAAGGACGAACCTTGTCAGCGCATGTTCTCCAAAACCGTTGCTTGGATTTTAATGAAATGTTACACAGTTGTAGTATACCACTTGAAGATGTGCATGAAGTATTATGGTTGCTGTCCGAAATTTTGAAGGGGAGATAATTTGTCTTTGAATATTTTCTGGAAAAAGGGGGAGGGGACAACTTTGTCAGTGCATATTCTCCAAAACCATTGCTTGGATTTTGATGAAATATTACACAGTTTTAGTACACCAACTGTAATGTGCATGATATAATATGGCTGCTGCCCAAAATTTTGACGGGGAGATAATTTGTTTTTGAATATTTTCTGGAAAAAGGGGGGGAACCTTGTCAGCGCATGTTCTCCTAAACAGGTACTTGGATATTGATGAAATGTTACACAGTTGTAGTATACCTTCTGAAGATGTGTAAGAAGTTATATGGTTTCTGTCTGAAATTTTGAAGGGGAGATAATTAGTCTTTGAATATATTCTGGAAAAAAGGGGGAGATATATCATTGTGTCCATACTTGCATATGTCCGCATTTGTATTGTGTCCACAACTGTACTGTGTCCACACACACTTAATTTTGCACTTACCATGTTGATTCAGGGTTCAATTAGCGGGGGTATAACTGGCTGCCATCGGCGACAGCTCTAGTTTGCTATATATTTTGCAGTATGGTAGTACAGCATTTCATGACTACTTGTATAACAGTGATAATTATTTGCTATATATTTTGCAGTATGGTAGTACAGCATTCCATGACTACTTGTATAACAGTGATTATTTACACCCACATGTAGTGGAGGCTTTCCTGAGATGTAATGCTGATATATTTGTAAGAAATCAGGATGATAGAAATGTGATAGACAGACTGAGACAGAGAAAGTTACCAAAGGAGATATCAGATATATGTCTAAAATACTTGGTAAATTTACTTGTTATAATTATGGCCTTAAATATTACATATATTAACATACAGGTCCATTAGCAATTTTATATGGATATGAAAGCTGCATGAAATATGAAGAATTGTTAGTCACTGGATATCATGTCAAATTAAAATTTAATTTCCAGAAACGTAAAAAAAACTTATAAAAATGCCATAATTTGTCCAACCATGTTTCGTAGATAACAGATGTGCTGATTCTGTAAAGGAGCCAATATTGCGACTGGTTTACATTAGTTATTTTTGCTAAAAGGATAAATCCACAAAAATAATTCCTCACAGAAAAATTCTAATATCTTTTAGGCAGCCCTTCTTGGCTCGAAAATTGATATTGGCCTACATTTTACAAATTTTAATCCCTTCAGAAATTAGCCCCTTAACACTAGGTTGAGGAAGAGTACTACTGAAAGAAAAGGCAAACTTGGAAAAATAGCCATGCAAAACTGTGGCAATAAGCAAGGTGACAAACAACAGGCATATGAACAGCAGCATGACCTTGAGTTAAATACACAAGGTCAAGGGTCTGTTTATTTGTTTAATGAGGGTCCTTAAATTAATTTGTTCAATGCAAACAATGTCTATCAGCATACAAAATAATCTATATTAATGAGTTATGATACCACCAGAATAAATTTAATTTTTTATTACACAACTTGAGTAAAAACAGTTATTTTAAGTTTTATTACAATTTTAGCCTGGGTTGTGGAATGCTGTGGAGACAGATGATATCAGTGCAGTTAGAAAACTAGTGAATCAGTGGTGTAAAGTGAAAATTCAGAAGGTATAATACTTATTGGAATTTTCTTCCCTCCAAAATGATAATTATGACATTTAAATTTTTGTTTGAAATGTCATACCTTTTTTTTCTTTTAAAAAAATGCATTTTCAGGAACTATTTATGTTTCAAAAATTAATCAAACTTGAGACAGGCACCATTTTCTGTAAGGAGAAAAACATTTGAACATGATTACATGGAATGAGTAAGACCAGTTGTTTCAACATGTTTGGCATCACTTGCTACACATGAAGTCCCAGTAAATTTATGTCAATAAATACAGGTTGTAGTCCAGGAATCATGTCAAGTTTAAAAGTTAAGATGAGATGGATAGTGGCAGCAGAAGGCCAGTTTAAAAGAAAATATTGAATGCTTTGTTAAATTTTTTTGCTTAAATGTAAAGACAAAAAAATACAAAATGACTTCCCAAGCATCACTGTTTTTAGTCTGAATCGAACTTGATATTTTAAAGTAAGACTGATAACTATGTCATAAAAATATTTTAGGAAGGGAAAAGTCTGCTGCAGTTGGCATTAGAAAAGGGCACTGAAGATGTGATCAGAATTATTGGAGGCATCAAAGTTTCTGTGGTGAGAACATTTTTGTGATGATTTTGCCTATTTCATCTTTTTACTTTGTTATTAAAAAATTGAGCTGATTGCATGCAATATGCAGGGGTAATTTATGATACACCTCTGTAAATGAATTTATACAACTACTGTTGAATTATTGATCAATCAATAGTTTCATCAACTATGACCTGTGATGTCACAAATCTTTTATATTTGAATATTTATTGTGTCATGTTCTGTTGTCAACTTTTTAACCGGGTTTTCCATCGGAAAAATCCAGTTATTAAAATGGTGAAAATGGCGGGCGGGTAGGCGGCTGCCAAATGGGTACATCATTTGTCCGGAGCAAATCTCCTACAATATTTGAGACAGGCAGTTTTTATTTTGCAGATCAGTTGTACATATATCAAAGGTATGCATGGTACTTTGATTTTGATTTATGATAATTTATGTCAAAAATATCAGTTGTTGAAATTAGTNATTTTTACATCAAATTTTTAACAATAGGGTACCCCCTTTGTCCAGAGCAAATCTCCTACAGTATTTGAGACAGGAAGTTTTTATTTTGCAGATCAGTTGTACATATATCAAAGGTGTGCATGGTACTTTGATTTTGATTTATGATAATTCATGTCAAAAATACCAGTTGTTGAAATTAGTCATTTTTACATCAAATTTTTAACAATAGGGTACCCCTTTGTACGGAGCAAATGTCCTACAGTATTTGAGACGGGAAGTTTTTATTTTGCAGATCAATTGTACATATATCAAAGGTGTACATGGTACTTTGATTTTGATTTATGATAATTTATGTAAAAAAATATTAGTTGTTGAACTTAGACATTTTTACGTCAAATATTTACCAACAGGGTGTCCCATTTGTCCAGAACAAATCTCCTACAGTTTAATAGACAGGAAGTTTTTATCATTTGTACCTGTATCAGAGATGTGCACAGTACTTTTATTTTCCTTATTGATTAAAATCCAAGGTGCTGAAATTTCAGAAATAGACTACTTTGGTGGAAAGTTTAACATTGAAAATTATAAGTACATTTCAAATATTCAGGGTCAACCCATGTATAACATATACTGTCCATATAAAAGAAAACCCGGTTTGCTGTCACATTGACAGCTTTCCTCTTGTTTTTTACTTTTGATACAATTTTAACACTTTAGGATTGTGTTACATTTGCTAAATGGCAAGACTATTGTCCCTTTAGATACAACTTATTTGCCATGGCCTAATCTCAGGCAGGCCATATATATAAATTATACTTCTCTTAAAGTCCTTGCTTTTATGACTTCAATATGAAAAAGAAAGGAAATTGGGTAAATGTCAAGGAGACAACATCCCACATCAATGTAATTTTTCAACTTTCCTTTTCTACCTGTCTATACATATTGCCAAGAAATCATGTGGTATCCTCAGTAATGTGTCCCTCTGTCTATCCGTCCATCTGTTTCCAATTATTAACTTATAGTTATATTTTTTCATATGTAACATTTTAAACTATTTTCATGGAAATTTTGACGTCGGATGAAACCGTTAACTGTTTACCGATTTCCGGACGAACTGTTCCATGCGCAAAATAATTGCGCAGTGCAACGTCATTCAGATCTTTTTCGTGAAGAAAACTTTTTTATAGGGATGATTTTTTTTTTGTTTATATAAGTTAATAAAACAGTTATTTCATGCCTCGTTTCAGGAAATAGCAAAACTATTGTCTCTCGATGATGGAAATGACTTGCAAACTGTTGCCTTCGGCCTCTGGCCTCAGGCAACAGTTCACAAGTCATTTCCATCACCTTGGGACAATAGTTTTTGCTGTTTCCTTCAAAGGCATGAAATAACTGTATACTGATAACTTGTGAACTAGAAAACATACCGTCTCGAACTCGTTATGCAACTTGCATTTGTATACCACAAACTTCGGGCCAAGTTGGAATTGGGGTTCAGATATCCAAGTGATGCTGGAGTTATGCCCCTTAAATCTTTCAAATTTTGTGGATTTGGGGGTTTCCAATAGATAACATGAAAACAAAATAACATAATGTCTTCAGACTTCGAGAGGACCAATTGGTGCTGGAGTTAAACCCATTGAATCTTTCTAAGTATTAGGTAAGCTAACAGGGTAAGTGATTATGGAAGCCACAGTATTGTGAATGAGATGGAGACCTTAGGAGGATAAACACCAAATTTAAAATACTGTAAAAAGGCATGTATTATCCACACATTTTTACCCAAAAAAGGATTTAGGGGTTTGGGAACCCTATATGTCTTGAGGATTTGGCCAAGTTCCCCAAAGATCGATTGTTAGTCCCTGTTCAAACCATATGTTGGTTTGAATTGCAAAGTACTACTGTAGTGATTTACCTTTGCATCAACAAAATAAAAACACTTTGATGATTAAAAACTCAAAAAGCTGTTTTTTTTCTAAATTTTAGGCAATAGCACATGGTGTATTAGCAGGAGATGTTCAGTATGTTACCAAGTTACTGAATACTAAAGAAAAATTTAACATCAACTTCAAGAATATGGTTTGTAGAATTTTTAGTCACTCAATTGAAAAAAAATTATTGTTTTTGTTACAAATGTTCCATATATTATGAAATAAAAAAAAATATTTCAGGATTTTGCAAATAAGTAAATTAAAGGTGCTTTTAAACTTGGCATTCTTTACTTTTGATTTTGAACTTGAAGAAAACATGAAACTTATAACAAAATTATTATTTCTTGAAATGTTCGCCTTCATATCTTTAATCACTCTGGAATTATATACAAATGAATGAATATGGACTTACCAAAATGTTCATGGGACAAAAACTTGTTATATACATTTATATTGAAAAAACAAAGCATATTGTTGTTCATCTCATTGTCACCATTAGACTTTCAACAATTAGCAAATACTCAATTCTCAGAGTAAGTTTGAGATGACCCTAAGCATACGTTGAAGCAGAAATCTTTTTTATCTGTAATTTTTTAAGCATTGGAATTTAATAAATAGTCTATGAAACGTAGAGATAAGATCTTTGAGTGATATAGGACTTATATGTATTATTGTTTTTTTTTCAGGGAGATAGAAGTGCCACGCCCCTTTATTATGCAGCTTGTCAAAATAACACTGACCTTATCAATGTATTGTTATCCCATGGAGCCAGAGTTGATCAGTATATGACTTATAAAGAGGTAATGTTTAAAACCTGTATACAACCATATAGGGTCTGAAAGTGTCGTTGTATGCCACCGAGAATTTGCAATTTGAAAACATTTCCCGCCAACATATATTGTCTGTGTGTTATGAGGTTCAACTTTTTTGTTTGAAACGTCATTTATTTGTATATTAAATGCAACTAATGGGTACAATGTATGTATTCGAAAGTTTATAGATTGAACAAGACTTACGGACCCTATTAGACTGAAGGTTTTGTATTTTTTAGACCAGTGTTTGATTTTAAGAAGAGTCCAGCCTATAGATGTTCAGATGTATAGATATCAATACAAAGGAATGTTGCAACAATGTTTTTATGACTGTAAAACATTTCTGAACTGAATCCATGATTTATATTTCTAAATTTGCAGTTTGTTAGAACACAATTTGTAAAATTGAAATAGCAAAAATCCAAACTGTCAAGATGTACATGTAGATATAATGGAAGACATTCTCTCGGACTTTAGCTCATGATCAATGGTTGTGTCAGAATAGAATATTTTCACATAAGCAAGTTAAATGTCATGTCCAATGCATATACTGGTATATGTATAATATTTTAGAAGCAGTGAGTCATTTATAAGAGTCCTTGTATTTTATTTTGCAGTCTGATATACCTACATATTTCCGTTTAATGATGGATTATCCTGTTATAGATGTGTCTACCTTAAAGTTACTTCTACCAATGAAACCAGTCCCTATCAACAAGATGTATTATAAGGTAATACAATGTAGTTAAGTTTCTGATTTGAAATGTGTACAGATAGGTCAACTTTCAAATTCAAATTCTTTTATTGATATTAAACCCAGTGAAGGGCTATAGTGATTATTATTTGTATATATAATAACATAATACCAAAGTTGCTGTTAATTTGGATTCTGCATATGTGTGAAAAACATGAATAATGCATCTCAAATCAATGAAATTCTAGGAATGGGCCTTACTTTGCTTCATATGAGAAATAGACCATATTTCACCCTTATTGGAGCCATATTGGATCACGGCAAATTATCTGAAAGGAGGTAAAAATGGTAGTAAAATGCTGGAAGCCTTCATGGTTACAAAACAGTTGCTCAGCAGTACTTTTATACTTTCCCAACATTTTATGCCATTTTCTCGTCGTTCTAGAAAATCTGCCCCTATCCAACATGGCTGTAATAACCATGAAATGGTTTAGTGTAAGAGTTTAGAAGTGTTAGGTGAATTCATAACTGAATATGAAAAAAGGTGAACTTACTTTTGTGTGTGTGTATTTGTGTGCATTGATCAATTTCAGATTTTTTCAAGATTTCCTAATATTGTCTTAAATTGTAATATTTTTTTGTCTATTTATTAATTGTCTTTTTCACTTTACAGGGAAGAAATGTTCTGTTTCATTGTGTAGACTGTGATATACATCCAGATATTATTGATGAAATACTACAGAAGTCATCTGCTCATGTTATTACACAGAGGATAGAGGTAAACAATAATCTGCTCATGTTGTTACACAGAGGATAGAGTGAACGATTATCTGCACATGTTCGTACTTAGAACATACATGACATAGATATAAGAAAGACAAAAAAAAAACAGTTTATGATCATACTGGACAGAGAAAAAAAATCACCCTATAGTGGGAAATTAGTCATGTTGATAGCTTACCCAAGATTAAAAAGTTTTGTTTGTGTTGTTATTGAGAAATACAGGTAAAATATCAAAAGTTTACTAGTGCTTATAGAGAAAACCGGTAGGTAAAAAATTATATTCTGCTGCAGTGAAATGTCCAGGTAAATCCTGCAATTTTATTGGTTACCCTGACAGGGAATATATCCCGAGGTAGCTAAATTTCAGTTTTAAATCCCTTTTAAAAGAAAAGTTATAGCACTTCCAGCAGAATATAAAAGTTATTCGGGCTTCACAGGGGATACAGGTTCATATTCCCTGTCTGTGCCCTATATCCCCTTCGCCTAACAGCTCATTCCCGAAAAACATATAGTATTATGTTACTCATAGAGTACAGATAAAAAGTTTTTCTTGTTTTGCTACTCAGAGCATGAGAGTAAAAAAAAAATTTCTGTTTGTGTGGTAACTCAAAAGAATACT
This sequence comes from Modiolus philippinarum, assembly GCA_002080025.1. Classification (NCBI taxonomy): domain Eukaryota; kingdom Metazoa; phylum Mollusca; class Bivalvia; order Mytilida; family Modiolidae; genus Modiolus; species Modiolus philippinarum. Next base: position 71,973 of record MJUU01005827.1, read on the forward strand.
CTTGTTGTTACTCAGAGATAAAGGTAATAAACATCTGCTAAAGTTACTCGGATGATATAGGTATGGTGAAAAAACACCGACTGATGTTGTTACTCGGAGAGTACAGGTATTAAAATCATATATTGTTGCTAAAAAAATAGAGGTAAAAAGTAATATCTGCTTATAAAGAATGCCAGGAAGATCTGCTTATCTTGTCAATAAGAGAATACAGGTCAAAGTTGTCTACATATATATTGATAATCTTTATATACAGGTAAAAAAGTAACATCATCTAATATTGCTTTTCAGAAAATGTAGGTTACAATGCAAATTGCATGTAGTTTCTGAAGTTAGTGGTGTGAACACATAACATTATCAAAGACTTAAGAATTAATATTCTAAGGAAATCTTGGTCAATTTCATTTTAAAAATTTCTAGTGAGGTATAAAATAGAACTCTTAGTATCTTTTCAAGGACTTGAACCATTACATATATTTTTTCTTGGAATTTCAGAACGAGATGACGGCCAAAGATTATGCAATGTCTGAAAACTGTGATAATGTTGTTAACATGATAGATAAGGTACTATAGATATATTGAATTGAATACCAATACATTATTCTTGATTAAAAGTAGAACCCTATGGACAGTATGCCCACTACCTTTTGCAGTTGGGGGTACATGTACCCTTTGAATATAAATTTGGGGGTACAGGGTATGTTATGAGGGTACAAATGCATACCTGCATCTTTATCTCTCTATTTAAAAGGGCCTAAAAAAACAATCAAATTGAATGACATATGCGGTCTACTTTATTTCTTTCACTTTCACTATAAACAAAACATTTTGACATGAAAACCACAATATTCAATCATCAATTTTTCAAATGTACATTCATGCACGTTTTTGTGTCGCCTGTACCTAGTGCAGGATTGACACATAGGGATCATAATTTGTTAAATTGTACGTGCATGTTATCTAATGTACGTACATGGGCATGCTGATGGAGGTTTTGAAAATGGTAAGTTCAGCTTAGGAAATTAAATACAAAAAGAGATGGTTCTGAAGTTAATTGAGTATGAGTATCAATTAAATATAGAATCCACAATCGCATCGAGTAAAATCGACATTTCTACACTAGAGATAGTTAAATTTTCAATAATTTAAACACGATGCTTGCCGAGCGTTTAAAATATTTAAAAATTTAAGTATCGAGAGTGTAGAAATGTCTTTTCTCACGAGATGCGGTTGTGGATTTTGTTTCTCTAATGATTGCAAGGAGATTTTTGACAAAAACATGACCCCCCCTTTCCTGATGGTCCGAAATAAATGTGTTCTTTGGACGTGACGTTATCAGGCATGGTCGCCTTTTTTTATGACATCACAATGGTAAAGTCTGAAAACGGCAAACAATTGTGATGTCATAATTAGTCCCCTACCGGCTTCGCCTAAGGGGACTTTAGGTTTGCACTTCGTCAGTCCATCAGTCCGTCACACTCAGTTTTCCAGAATTTTTGCCATACTATAAGAGATATTTATCTAATATTTGGTATGTAAGTCTACCACCATGAGTTACAGATCAAGTTAGAGTTTGGTTCCGGTTCATTGATTTTGGACGGAGTTATGGCCCTTTAACTTAGACAAATTTGGTAAAATATAGGTTTGCCGGACTTTTTTTCTAAACTGTTCCAGCTATGAAGCTAATATTTATTATGTGAGTCTACCACTATGAGATACAGATCAAGTTTGAGTTTGGTTCCGGTCCATTGATTTTGGACGGAGTTATGGGCCTTTGACTTAGAAAATTTTTGTAAAATATAGGTTTTCCGGACTTTTTTTCTAAACCATTCCAGATATGAAGCTAATTACTGATTGTGAGTCTACCAGCATGAGTTACAGATCAAGTATGAGTTTGGTTCCGGTCAATTGATTTTGGATGGAGTTATGGGCCTTTGACTTAGAAAATTTTGGTAAAATATAGGTTTTCCTGACTTTTTTTCTAAATCGTTTCAGATATGAAGCTAATATTTGCTATATGAGTCTACCACCATGAGTTACAGATCAAGTTCGAGTTTGGTTCCGGTCAATTGATTTTGGACGGAGTTATGGCCCTTTAACTTAGACAAATTTGGTAAAATATAGGTTTTCCTGACTTTTTTTCTAAACCGTTCCAGCTATGAAGCTAATATTTGTTATGTGAGTCTATCACTATGAGATACAGATCAAGTTTGAGTTTGGTTCCGGTTCAATGATTTTGGACGGAGTTATGGGCCTTTGACTAAGAAAATTTTATTAAAATATAGGTTTTCCGGACTTTTTTCTAAACCGTTTCAGATATGAAGCTAATATTTGCTATGTGAGTCTACCACTTTGGGTTACAGATCAAGTTTGAGTTGGGTTCCGGTCCATTGATTTTGGACAGAGTAATGAGCCTGACTTAGAAAATTTTGGTAAAATATAGATTTTCCAGACTTTTTTTCTAAACTGTTTCAGATATTAAGCTGATATTTGCATTGTTAATCAACTACTATGGGTTACAGATCAAGTTTGATTATGGGTTGGGTCCATTGATTTTTGACGAAGTTATGGGCCTTGGGCTAGGAAAACTTTTCTTTAACTATTTTTGCTGGTATACTGAATTATTCCACCGGTAGGGGACTTCTGTATTGCCTTGCAATACGATCCACACTTGTTGAATTTCATCCAATCACTTGCCCAGAACAACATTCTCTCTAGAGAGGAGAAACATATTTCTCCAACTGTTCAGGAAACGTGAAAACAGGACGAAAATTACAGAAAATGTAATTAGAACTATCAAAACATTTGTAAAGGTTTCAGAGAGCTGTATTAGCAAAAGAAGTCATAGATCCATATGATATTAACTTTCAAATTGCAATTCAAAACTGTTTCTGATTTTGTTTGAAATTACAACACTTGTGTCATTTCCTGTTTACCTTCATTTTTGTCATTGAAGGGAATATCAATTGAATTTGACTTTCTTTGCTAATAAATATGAATTATAACCCATTAAAGTGCTAACAAAACTTCAGTCTTCATAATATGAGACTTCATTTTGGATACATAGTTTAAAATGACCACCTTTAAGAAGGGGGGATGGGGTAAAGTGGAAGACCAATTGTTCAACCACATATTCATACCCAAAAGAAATGACCGAAATTGTATCAAAAATTTACTGGATCCCTGTTCAAACATCCATTGTGTTCACGTTGTTGCAGTTCGAGCCATCAAGGTTAATTGTAAAAATTGTAAAAAATAAAATCCATGTAAAAAAAATTGAGCCCCTTTTGAATGGACAAAACCTGAGGACATTGCATGACACCATACTCTCTTAAAAAGTAGTAGAATGTGATTCAATATCGAATCAAAACATTATATAAACACCAAATATACCCAAAAATCCTATTATTGAAACATAATATTTCCTTATTTAAGAAAGCAACCAAAAATAAAACATGCAATGAATTTCATATTGCACTAACTCAAATACGACTTAAAAACCATTGTGTCATTGTCAACAAAGCCCCTTATTTACAAAACGTTTGGCTTTGCTATACAATTAAAGGGTAATTGTATGAATATTGTGAAATTTTAACCCTCATGGAATATATATTGCACTCACATGCTCGTGAAGTATAAAATTCTACTCTGGACAATATTCTCCAATATTCATGCAATAACCCTATATTATAAAGACATGTAGAAAAATAACCCAAACTTTTTGAAAGTTTGCAACTATGATAAATACAGTCAAACTTGGATGGCTCAAACACCCAAGGGACCATTGAACAGTTGACAACAGGGTGTTCAAGATATTGAGGTTTACTTATGTTTTAACTTGACTACAAAAAGGGTTCGAGGCATCCATGGTGTTCGAGTTGTTGTAGTTTGACCCATTAAAGTTCTACTGTACTTACTGAATCAAAACTCTGCACAGCTTTGTTTGGCCAGGTATCTGTGTATAAACATTTCTTTTGTCAAATATTTAAGAAATAATTCATGGGCACCAGTGGTTTGTTGGAGATTTACATAAGAGTGGCCATTATTTTTGTTAATATTTTACCCAGAGTGTAGCGCATCAGAGCGAGGGGTAAAATAAACCAAAATAATGGATACCTATATGTAAATTGACTACAGACCACCGGCAAACATGAATTATTTCGATTCTAATATGGCATTTTATGATCTGAATGGACCTATAGTGTACACGGTAATGACAGCCATTACATGAGATTTTCTGACGTTTTTGTGCACAAAACGTCATCTGTTTCAGCGTAAAGACTGTTGTGACATCGCCTTTAATGTTATTGGAGATTTTCATATGGCTGGTCATCATGGTTTCCATTGTTCTCATATTAGAATTCATGGTATCATTTAATATTAAAATCAATTATTAAAGTCAGCTATCAAAGGATAAGTTTTTATAATATAAGCAATATATCGGTAATTTTTGTTTGATGTTCAATTACATGTATAACTCAAGTTACCAGTAAAATATTTCTTAGTTTGAATCAGTTTGAATAATTTTATATATGGAATGAAGATCAGGATTGAAGAATTGTATCAGTTGCATGATTCTATCTTGTTACTCCTTTTTTAGCTCACCTGGCTATAATCACTTGACGTCCGTCGTCCGTCTGTCGTTAACTTTTCATTCAAAGATCTTCTCCTCTGAAACCACTGAGCCAATTTAAACCAAATTTAGTCACAATAGTCCTTGGGTGCTCCCCTTCAAAGTTTGTGATTTTTATACCCCCTGCAAACAAAGTTTGGGGGGTATATAGGAATCACCCTGTCTGTCTGTCCGTCTGTCCGTCCGTCTGTCCATCTGTCCGTCTGTCCGTCTGTCCACACTTCTCATAAGCGCAACTCCTCTTAAACCACTTGAAGGATTTTGATGAAACTTTACACAAAGGAAGGACACTATATGGAGATGTGGATGAAGAAATATAATTATTGTTCAAAACCAGGAAGGGGAGATTGAACTTCGACTTTTCATTGATTCCCCTGAGACTAAAAGTCGGGGGGCATATTGTTTTACCCTTGTCTGTCCGTCCGTCAGTTCTTCCATCCATCTGTTCGTCCGTTCGTCCGTCCGTATGAATGAAAAACACAACTATTCATGTTTAGAAAGTTTGCAACCATATTCCAACAACTTCAAAGGAATCTTACTTACAATAAGTAGATGTGCACGCACATATCTCTTGCAATATTAAAAATGGCCACGGTTGCCATGGAAACTGAAAAAGGCGGGATAATTCAAAGTGCCTCAAATTTGATGAAACTTTACATGAAGGATGTGTAACACTCATAGAAATGATTTTGGGTCTCAGAATTTTCAAAATGGCTGCCGTTGCCATTGAAACTGGACAAAGGCGGGAAAATTAAAGTGCCTCAAAAGGGACAAAACTTTACTTGAAGATTGCCCAGCACCCATAGAATTGATTTTCATGCTCAGAACTTCCCTTTTATATATTTTGGAAAAGGCATATCATTGTGTCCATGCTTGTACTGTGTCAACACCTGTATTGTGTCAACACACACTTTAATTTGCACTTGTCATATTGATTCAGGGTTCAATGAGCGGGGGCATAATTGGTTGCCATTCGGCGACAGCTTTAGTTCAAGATGGCCGCCAGTGGAGAACATAGTTTAACATAGGACCCTATGGGAACTTTATTCAAAGATCTTCTCCTCTGAAGCCCCTTGAACAATTTTAACTAAATTTAGTCACAATAATTCTTGGGTGTTTGTTTTTTATGACCGTACCTCATCCAAGATGGCCACCAGCGGGGAACATAGCTTAACATAGGACCCCATGGGAAATGCATTTAAAGATCTTCTCTCAAGCAGCTTGAACAATTTTAACCAAATTTAGTCACAATAGTCCTTGGGTGGTCCTCATGAAAGTTTGTGATTTTTATGACTGTACCTCATCCAAGATGACTGCCAGCTTGAAACATAGTTTTTAGCTCACCTGGCTAGAGCCAGGGTGAGCTTTTGCCATCACTTTTCGTCCGTCGTCCATCCGTCCGTCTGTCGTCTGACGTCCGTCGTCCATCCGGCGTAAACTTTTCATTCAAAGATCTTCTTCTCTGAAACTACTGGGCCAATTGAAACCAAACTTGGCCACAATAGTCCTTAGATGGTCCCCTGCAAAAAAATTGTTTTTCAGATCCGCGCTATATCCAAGATGGCCGCCAGCAGGGATCATAGTTTTAACATTGGACCCTATGGGAAAACACTTTCAAAGATCTTCTCCTCTGAAACTACTGAGCCAATTGAAACCAAACTTGGCCACAATAATCCTTAGATGGTCCCTTACAAAAAAAGTTTTTTTTCAGATCGGCGCTCTATCCAAGATGGCCACCAGCGGGGATCAAAGTCTTAACATTGGACCCTATGGGAAAAGACATTCAAAGATCTTCTCCTCAGAAACTACTGGGCCAATTGGATCCAAACTTGGCCAAAAGAACTGCACCCCATCCAAAATAGCTGCTAGTCTGGAACATAGTTAAACTTATGATAATATAACATCAATGTCTATTAACAAATTTGAAAATAATTAATGCCCTTAAAACATTGGGACTATTTTAACTGCATATGTCAGCCGTGGCCCAGGTGAGCGATACAGGCTCTTGAGAGCCTCTTGTTCAAAGGACCCTATGGGAAATGCTTTCAAAGATCTCCTCTGAAACTGCTCAAACAATTTTAACCAAATTTAGACACAATAGTCCTTGGGTGGCCCCTTCAAAGTTTGTGATTTTTATGACCGTACCTCATCCAAGATGGCTGCCAGCGGAGAACATAATTTAACATAGGACCCTATGGGAAATGCATTCAAAGATCTTCTTCTCTGAAGCCGCTTGAACAATTTTAACCAAATTTAGTCACAATAGTCCTTTGGTGGTCCCCTTCAAAGTTTGTGAATTTTATGAACGTACCTCACCCAAGATGGCCGCCAGTGGAGAACATAGTATAACATAGGACCCTATGGGAAATTCATTCAAAGATCTTCTACTCTGAAGCCCCTTGATCAATTTTAACCAAATTTATTCACAATAATCCTTGGGTGGTCCCCTTTCAAAGTTTGTGATTTTTTTTACCGTACCTCATCAAAGATGGCCGCCAGTGGAAAACATAGTTTAACATTAGACCATATGGGAAAGCATTCAGAGATCTTCTCCTCAGAACCTACCAGGCCAATTTGAACAACACTTGGCCACAATAGTACTTGGGTGGTCCCCTACAAAGAACTTGTTTTTCAGGTTGACAGCTCATCAAAGATGGTGCCAGCGAGGAGCATAGTATAAAATTGGACAGTATGGGAAACCCATTCAGAGATCTTCTCCTCAGAAACTACTGAGCCAATTGGAACCAAGCTTAGCCACACTAGTGTTTAAGCGGTCCCCTACAAAAAGGTTGTTTTTCAGTTCCGGCTCTTATCCAAGATGGCTGCTAGCTGTGAACATAGTTGAACATTGGATCCTATGGGAAAACATTCAGGGATCTTCTCCTTTGAAACTATTGAGCCAATTGGAACCAAACTTGGCCACACTTGTCCTTAGGTAGTCCCCTACAAAAGAGTTGTTTTTTATGTTCACCGCTTATCCAAGATGGCCTCCAGCAGGGAACATAGTTGAACATTAGACCCTATGGGAAAACATTCAGAGATCTTCTCATCAGAAACTACTGAGCCAATTGGAACCAAAATTGGCCACAATAATCCTTTGGTGGCCCTCTACAAAAAACTTGTTTTTAGCTCACCTGGCTATAGCCAGGGTTAGCATTTGCCATCACTTTTCTTCCGTCGTCCGTCCGGCGTAAAATTTTCATTAAAAGATCTTCTCCTTTGGAACTACTGGCCCAATCGAAACCAAACTTGGCCACAATAATCCTTAGAAAGTCCCCTGCAAAAAAGATGTTTTTCAGATCCGCGCTATATTAAAGATTGCCACCAGCGGGGATCATAGTTTTAACATTGGACCTTATGGGAAAACACTTTGTGTGGCCCCCTACGAAAAAAATTGTTTTTAGGTTCGCCGCTTATCCAAGATGATCGCTAGCGGAGAACATAGTTTAACATTGGACCCTACAGGGAAAACATGTTCTATCAGTATGGCTGTCAATGGAATTTGTTAAGCACCAGATTCCAGGTGAGCAATACAGGCTCTTGGGAGCCTCTTGTATTGACTCAGAACTATTTTTTTACCGGTTCAGAATTAGTCACTTTTCTAGTTGATATATGTGTAAAATAAAAAAAAGCTTTAAATTTGAATTCTCTAGAATATATCTCTTAACTGTGTTGTCTGAATTCTTTATCTGTGAATGAATTTAACAGTCATACATAGTTTTTTTTCAGGGTACATAGGGAAGTTGATAGTTTGTCACCATTACAATGTTTTTAAAAAAAATCCAGTATTGCATTTAATTCAAAATCTGCACAAGGTCTTTTGAATAAAAAACTTGTTTCTTTTCAGTACATATGAAAGACCAAATCTCAAACAAAGAAAATGAACTGCCTGACTAGTTGATGGCCTCTCAGTCTTCTATTTTATTTTCTATTACAGTATGTGAGTTTATGGTGGTATGACAAAGATTATATGACACAGAAAAAGATCCTTATATTACAGGGATATCTAGATGTGCCTAAGATGATACAGGTAAATATAAGTTATGTAACATTTCTATATAAATATTTGACTTAGTGGAATTTTTTATTGCGTTACACATAGAATAATACCCAAGTATTGTTAGGTGATGAACCAAAATTTCTCCTTTGTTGAAAGATGAACTGAAGCTTTACAACTAAACAATACCTATTGTAGAAGTGTGAATCTGCTTTAGGGCATTCTATTGTCAATTGACTCTTGATTAAATTACCTATGGAAAAAATTTCCTTCCTTTGTCAAGAATTTTGTTACAACTTATTCTAATGTCATTTAATGATTGCAAAATAATGACTTAATGATGAAATATAAAAGACTTGACCATTAGGGAAATAATTTTACCATTAAGTCATTATTTTGCAATCATTAAATGACAAAACAGTAAGTTGCAACAAAATTCTTGACCAAGGAAGGAAATTTTTTCCATAGGTAATTTAATCAAGAGTCGATTGACAGTAGAATGCCCTAAAGCAGATTCACACTTCTACAATAGGTATTGTTTAGNNTTTGGTTCATCACCTAACAAATATGGGTATTATTCTATGTGTATCGCAATAAGTTATTAACTTTTTCACATATTTTGGTTTATGGATTTTCGAATGTTTTGATTCGATCTTCACTGAAGAGACATAAGTTGTCGAAATGCACATATGCAGAATTGAAATTCACAATAACTTCAGTATTTTGTTATTTAAAACACAGGAAGCATGACATAGATGTTGTTGCTTTGATCAGTATAGTTATTATAAAATTCATTGATATTGTTGTCTGATTTCATGGGGATTTCTACTTGATGTATTAAGTTTATATAAAAAATATGTTAACTGGAATTTGCTGTGAATACATGTATATACCGGTATACAAGTTAACAATAAGGCAACACTTCTGCAATGGACCAATTCAGAAATGCAATGCATTGTGGGATAGTCATTGTAATGAACGTATTTTATAGGTAAAAACATATTTTACAAGGACGCTGAGTTTGCACAACATCATTTACAAGTACAGAAGTTGAATTTCTGAATCAGTCCATTAGGAAACTACAAAATGAGAACTAAAGATATCATTGCTTTCAATTGAGCTTATACCTACCGTAACTGTTCATTTTAGCTCTGCACCTAACACTTCTGCCAATAAAAAATATGCTGATAATTTTTTCGTCTTAAAGAGAAAAGATTGTTTTAGTATACAGTAATTTATCCCCCATTATTTAGGAAAATCTGTTGAAAACTTTGAAATTTAGGAGTATGACTTCAAAATTTTTGGCAACATGAAACAAGTTGGAAGCTTGTAATAATAAGAATGTGATTCAAAGAGACATTTATATAATAGGGCATCAGATGCACTCATCATATAAGTATGTAGTAATTATCCTTCAGTTCAGATTTTTGAAATGAAGAAACCCAGAAATCTGATCTCAATTAATTTCAGGGTCCAGATACTGAAGCACAAGGTGACTCAGATATACATGATGTGAACGTTGAAGACTATTTGGTAAAATTAATATTAGTGCTGTTTTTTTCCTGACTATAAGTCTACATGGACTAAATGTCTAATTGAGATTGACTCTTTCATGTGAAGCTAATATTTTCTGCATACCTGCCAACCCTCCCGTTTTGTGCGGGAGACTCCCGCACAAACGACGAAATTCCAGAAATCTCCTGCTTTCTCGTCCGATCCCGCGCGGGAGTTAGAATCTCCCGCATTCGGATATTTTAACCCGCAATGACCCGCATTCGTATCTCTCGGGACTTTTCACTAATCTCAATAAGACGTAAACAAACAATGAATGATATAAAGGAGTTATTTTCAAAACAACCTAGATATCCCAATTTGTCTAAGTTAGCTCTGGCGTGTGTTGTTCTGCCAAATAGTAATGCAGATAGTGAGCATATTTTCTCAATGCTAAAAAAAATTCAGGTCAGACTTGGCAAATGACACTATATGCTCACTTCTCTGTGCCAAACAAAACCAAAATATGGAGTGTCATGAGTATTGTCCAGACTCAGATGTACTGAAAAGGGCAAAATCAGCTTGTGTGGAATATAACAATGAACTGAAGAAATAAAGTATATTTATCATTAGTTCTTATTGGTGTTTGTAGATGTATACAGTGCACATGTCATATATTTGGGCTGAAAATGTCGTTCGCGCAAAATCTCCCCCTTATCTGTTATAGCTGAGGGGGAGATCTCCCTCATTGAAGGTTTCAGAGGTTGGCAGGTATGTTTTCTGGGAGAAATTTGTTCCATAAACTGACCTTAGGAACAATTAAACACTGATTATGATGTTTTGATTCAAAAAATATAATGAAAAATTAGATATTGACCTGCACATTTTTACATTGAATTTTTACCTTTTTCTTCTGAAACAAGATACTGTATAGCTGGTAATTTTTCGCGGGTTTTTTATTTTCGCCTATTTTCGCAGATGGACTGAAATCGCGAAAATAGATTCAGCAAATATTTTATGTATTATTACAAGCATTCTTAGAGTTTACCGTTGCAGTACATGTTGCATATATATCAAAAGACAATTACACAGGTAAAAAACTTTGTAAACATAAAAGAGATGGGCAGACACTGAGGACTAATATGTAGAGTCCTTATATCTAAATCAGCGAATTTAATTTTAAAAATCACATTTAACAGAAATTGTCTGAGACCAACGCCCATTTTAACATAAAAAATTGGTGGACCAGAACCAAACTCGCACTTTATTCATGATTCGCAGTAAGTAATAGACTCAGATGCCAAATATCAGATGAATCTCTGCAACAGTTTAGAAAAAAAAATCCGGAAAATTCATATTTCAAATTTTATAAGTCAAAGCGCTATAACTTTGTAAGAGGTAATTTTATCCGGATGTGACATTCAAATACCTGTGAAATTTCTCCCTTTCACCAAATGAATCAAAAATGGAAAATATTTTACGGATAACGTTTCATAGCAATCAGATATGACATTCTATTTCATAATATCTAGCTTTATTTCGTTTTAAATGCAGTAAATCACGACCTCGGAAACTTTTTCATTTCGGAATAAATAAAACATTAGAACTACGTCATAAAGCCGTGGATCCGAATCAAAATCAAACCTGGTTTGTGACTCATGGTGGCAGACAATATACCAAATAGCATATAAACATCTGCAAACACAAAGTAAAAAGTGAGATAGACGAGCAGATGAACGCACGGGCGGACAGAGCACAAGCCTAAGATTTCTTTTCAGTATCGGCGGAAGAGAAATGATAGACTGCAGATGTGTTATACCTAAATTCGGCACGAAATCAGAAAAAAAGATATCCAGAAAAGGGAATTCCAATTCCTGGAACACCCGTCCCCCTTAAGGAGTAAGAAAGCAATGTATAAAATAGTACTTTTCTCTCATGTTTACAATGCACGTGCTCCTTCCCTGTTTTCATATATCAATTAAGCATTTTTTTCAGCTTTTTATTTTACTGAATTTCGGGATTTTTCTCTCATTTATCATAATATTTTGATAGAAGCTGTGTTTCCCTTATTGTGTCAAACTCATATGTTCCCAAACTTATACCGTGGAAAATATCTACAAAATTGTTAAGATATTATTATGACACAAATACTTGAAAGGGGAAAAATGTGTATTTAATTAGATTGTAATTGGCGTAAGTCTGTTCTGTACAGATATTCAAATACTTATTTGGCATTAATAATTGTTACTTTGACTTCGATAATGGATACCAACAGGTAAATTACCCACTTTGTTGGCATGAATAATTGTTTCATATATATTAGATGCGCTATGGAAAAAGATTGATTGTGCGGATACGTAACACCGTAACTGTTGAATTTTAGCTTTATTAGAATATTTGCATCTAAAACTAGGCCCTTATAACATTAAAACTTACCTTGTGCGTTACTACAAGTAGTTCTGCACGAATTTTCGTTGTTGTTATAATCAGTTGAAAAACGAAATCTAGGTGGATTCGATTTGGATTTAGATACCCAGGATGTTTGGTACACAATTACTTAATTTATTTTGGTGTTGTTTATACTATTTTGATACTCAGAAATGGGGAAAATATGAAATAATAACAATTTTCGTCTAATAAAGATGAATAATTTATGTCATTGCTAGTGATAATTTTTTTACTCGATTCGCACTTGGCTTATAGTGAACAATTATAAACAATAAAACATAGATACATTTAGAACAATAAAACAGTAACATCGGTATATTTTCTTAAGCTCGCATTGCCCCTGTTTCTAAGCATCATGCAAATAAATCTCATATTTGAAGACACTATACAATTAATTATATTGTTTCATTATACAACAGACGGTGTAAGGACAGACAAATGTTTAAGAAAATGTAAAATTCAGATACTGAAGAAAAAGAGAAACGCATAATTTTTCAATTGTCTTATTTATATATAAATTTTATGCAATCGTTTAGTACTTGAGAGGTAACGTACAGTGCATTAGGGAGAATGATTTACAAGGCATTTGAGCAATTTTCACTAACATGATACGCTCCATTAACCACATACCCAAAAAGCAGTTTTTGTATGCTCTTCGTTCAATTTTTAAAAGCAATCAATTTATTTAGTAAGATTTAAATGGATCAATTTTAAATTGAGTTTCTAATTTCTAATATTGTTACTGTCAAACCATAATTTCTTCTATTATATTTTTTACATTTTACACATTTGTTTTACTTGTATAAAGTTATATGGTTTTATATTAATATTTTATGTATTTATTAAAATTGTTCAATATACTCAACAGTTCTCGCCACAATATAGCTGAAATATTGCTGAAGTTGGCGTAAAACATCAATCAATCAATCAATCAACCTAAACCATGTGACAGAAATGAAAAAAAAATGTTGGATACATGTTGCCTACTAAAACAGTTCAAATTCCTTAAAATTAATTTGCATAAATATGCCACAGCTCACTGAAAATGTTCGCAAATAAACTGTCGTTATACCCATTTGTATTTTAACGCAACAGGACAACAGGAAGTTGCTACAATAATCGCGAGTAATTGATGTTCATCTTAGCACAATGCAAAAGGGGTTTTCTTACAAAGTCATTGACCCATTGTTGTCATCTTCATTTGACGCCTACGGCGGTCATACACATATTAATTCCCGTAGTACTACGTAAAGTTTAGACAAAGTGACGTTACGTTTGATTTTTTAGGGGAATAAATCTTTATAACATCATTATTTGTCAATATTTTGATATTTTTTATTTATTTAACAAGTCCAATTAATTGAGTTCTTTTGTTTTGTATTACTAAAATGTGTTTGAAAGGAATTAGAACAAATATATTCACAATCCTTTATACAGATTATTATTTTATTTGTTACAATTTAATTAACCTAAGGTAACATTCAAAATGTTTTCAAAATATATAAATGATATAATATACCATATGACAGTCACTATCGTTAACCAGTTCGCATCTGACTGACAGAGTTATATTTCCTTAAAAAGTCCGTAATAGTTTAGTATGGCGGGAAATGGATGACAGCGATTGTAAGAGCACTTTGCCAGTTTAATTAATGTTTGTTGACAACCCCGCATCCATGACCAGGAATGACATGGAGTTAGCGTTGATTGACAATTAGCAAAGAATTCCGCTCAGACCGGTGCTAGGGGCCGTCTTGAACTTACTATGAGGTATGAGCAAAGCTCATTGTTGAAGGCCTCATGGTGACTTCAAGATGAAGAACAGCAATAAAAGCGTTGTTCCTTTGCTTGATTTTACCATGTTTTTTAATAGTATCTTTGATATTTTTTTCACAAATTTTATTTTGATGTAGTTAAAAATAAATGATTATAGCTGTTTAATCAATCATTTTGAAATTTGATATTTCCTTTGCAACTCTTAATAATTCTTAAAATATTAAGTGAATAGATTTCTTTCTATCAAAACACTGTTTTGAATGGTGAAGTAGTGGATAACTAGCTGTAATACATCAGAGAGCAAAACAATACAACATAAGTCTCTGTAACCCAAATAATCCAGTCGTTATAATCCACTCAATACGATCAGAATTTGGCTTGCATGCACGAAACACAGTGAAATAAGGGCATTAATCAATCACGGAACCCCTGAAAATGAAAATCACAGTACACGAAAATAACCATTTACCACCTACAATAAACATATTCACTGTCAGTCACAAAGCAAGTGGACGATGGACCAATTCAGAAATTGTGCGGCACTCTGGAATTGTGATTGTTCATGACGTCGCTGATTGGTCAAGACATATTACGCGAGTACGGAATTTCTGAATTGGTACGTTATACATGTACGCCAATGTCGATGAAGTTATTGGAAATCAAATATTCACCGAAATGCCGAATAGAGGCAAATAAGTCTTAGCCAACTTTTGTCAAATTTACAAAAATTTAATGTCGGTTCTCTTGAATTTTGTTTTTAATCAAGAATTTTCAACTTTCGTGGAGATTGATGAATTTTATTTTTACAGATTATTGTAAGATATATTTTCTTTTTGATTATATAATAAAACAATAACAGTCTTTTGTATCGGTCGATATCGGTTTAGATAGACCTCTAAATATAATAAATAAATAAATTATAAATAAGTTTTATTTAAAAGTTTTATTTAAAGTCGGCATGTAAAAATATAACAGACAAACATAAGCTCTATAGAGCTTTTAACCGACATACATATATACACGAAATACACAAGCACAAGAATACAAAGCAACTAAAAAAGCAGTGTCATGCAAGCAAATAAATAAAAAAGCACTAAAACACATAGCACAAGCGGAAAAGACATACAAAAAAATGGCATAAATTAATAGCAAATCAAAACATAAAAGCAAAGGAAAGAAAATCCTGATATGTGATATGTAAATAAGTATGGCATGGTTTAATTTATTGTGACTACAATACAGAAAATTGCAGATAAAAGTTATTTTCATGCATTACATTTGCAATGATTTCCATTCCAGGATTGTATTATATTCTTGAACTGATTAAGATTTGAATTTTTTCTAAAATTATCAGGTAATTCGTTCCATAAAACAGCTGCTGCATATTTAAAAGAGTTCTTACCATAGGTGGCTGTCCTCACTCTAGGTATATCTAAAATGTTAGAATATCTAAAACTATAATTATTGTGTTTAAAAGTTACTAAATCATTTAAACATGGAGGAGACAAATTATATAAAATTTTAAAACATTCAAGTGCCATAGTGCGCATTCTTCTTACTTGTAATGATGGTACCTTAGCTTAGATCTTCATATGTGCTATTATAATCTTCATAAATAAAACGTAGAGCTCTTTCCTGTATTTTTTTCTAATTTTACTGTATTTGATTTAGAACAAAAATGCCATGCTAGAGGACAAAAATTAAAATTTGATAATATAAAAGTATGAAATATAGTAAGTTTGTTTAATTTAGAGAAAAAGCATCCAATACGTTTAAGTACACTAAATTGTTGAGAGGCTTTACGACAGATATTTTTAACAGGTTGGTCAAAACTTAATTTATAATCAATATCTATTCCTAATAATTTAACAACATCATCACAAGAAACATTAACAGATTCAATATTAAAAACAGGTTCTTTAGCATGTGTCTTCTTACCAACAGCTATAGCCTGAAATTTGTCGGGGTTGGCTTGCATGCAATTTATATTAAACTATTCTATTAAAGTAGAGCTCTCTTTTTCTAAAACATTTATTAAATTATTATAATCATGATCAATATAAGACAAGGTGTTATCGTCTGCATAATTGTACAAAGTACCGTGTTCGATAAAATAAAAAAATATCGTTTATAAAAACATTAAAAAGCAGAGGGTCTAAAATAGAACCTTGCGGGACACCTTTAGTTAAAATTTTCCAACTGCTGACGACTCCCTGAAGCTTGATTTGCTGCCTACGATCCGTCAGATAGTTTTAACTGAATGGTCTGACAGACCATAGGCAGACAGCTTGCCCAGTAGAATGTCATGTGGCAGACAATCAAAAGCTTTGGAAAGGTCCGTAAGGATTGCTGCCACATAACAGTCACTGTCAAGCGCACATAACAGTCACTGTCAAGCGCTCCTTTCCAGTCCTCAAGTCGCAGCAGTGTTGTCTGGCAACCATGCCCTTTTCTAAAAGCACATAAATATCAATTATATTGACTGATGCTCGATATCGGTTTAAAAAGACCTCTACAAAAGACCATAATTGTATAATACAAGTATCACATGAACGTCAAACATATTTCACGATTTAAAATACTATTATATAAAATAGTTCTCAATCATGTTTTTCAACCTTTTTTATTTTGCAAATGATTCCAGTAAATATAGTCTGTCCAAAATTTCTATATTGCTCCATTGCTGAGTAAGGGAGCCATTCGTAACCCTCATCCACGGGTTTCTACTAGTATTATATAAATGCAAGCACATCATTTGCAAATCATCTACTGTAAGCAAAAGAAAGAAAAAAGCACAATGAAGGAAACAAAAAAGATATATGCAGGCACAGGATTGACATGAGTTGCCATCAGGCCCTCAGGGTCCCATGATTAAATTAGTTTTTTTAATTGTTAAAGAGATGATTCTTGCCGACACCTGTCTGGCAGCTCATTCCAAATTTGTCCTGCATTATATCTAAAAGATTTAATTCCATACCTAATGGTTCGAACTCTAGGTAAAATCACTGTTTGTTGAGACCTAAAATTATAATTTTGAAATTTTATATCAATCAACTAGGAATATGTTTATGAATTTTAAATGTTTCAATGGCGATTGTTTTTATTCGTCGTACTATTAAGGAAGCCATTTTGATTTTTTTTAAGAAGACATTCATATGAACTGCTGCAGTCTTCATAAACGAAACGGAGGACCCTTTCCTGGATTTCTTTTTTCATTATGTCGCCCCAGACGTAGTCGGGGCGACATATTGTTATTGTTCTGTTTCTTCTTATTCTTCATTATTACTCTGTTTCTTATTAAGTCACCCAAACGAAGTTTGGTGACTTATTGTTTTTACTCTGTTTCTTATCAAGTCACCCAAACGAAGTTTGGTGACTTATTGATTTTACTCTATTTCTTCTTATTATTATTATTCCTCAATGGATTTTTCAAACTTTGTCCAAACATTATCTCAGAGACGGGTATTCCAAACTTAATGAAACATGGCACCAATGTGGACAACCACCTCAAGATGTGCAGGAAGGTCTAAAAATTTCCAAAATGACCACGGTCATTGGTCTCTTTGAACTTTGACCTCAAATCTTGTGATTGGAATATCTCGAAAACTGTAAATGATAGCTGATTAATTGTTATGGCAAAAATGTTTATTAGGTCATGACGGACCTTTGTTACATTTGGACCGAAATTCTATAATGCACCGTTCAAGAGTTATGCCCCTTGAAAGTTTCATCACCTCTTTTAGCA
>MJUU01005827.1:124455-140771 GCA_002080025.1 Modiolus philippinarum
AAAATTATTCCAACCAATGAAAATAAAGCTTACTAATTCAGTAAGGATAATGGACCAATCAAATTCAGTAATCTGCCTATTATGTATTTCCTATGGGAAAATTATATCGTCGTCTAAAACCCACCTTTGCAGGAGGAAACTTGAGTTTAGCTTTAGAAATTCATTATATCCTCAGCCTTCTATGTAATTATAAAGTAAAACTACCATCTGCAATACCAAAGTAAAGTTTAGTTGAGGAAACCTTTCCAGAGCAAAACCGGGTTTCTGTAGAGCGAAACCCGGTTTCAGTGAGGAAAACCTACATTTGCTTGAGTAAACTTGAATTTAGCTTCAGGAACCCATTGGATGCTGAGCATTGTATGTATTTCTAAAAGGAAACTCACATTTGCAGTACTGAAGTCGAGTTTAGTCCAGGAAACCTAGCTTTACAGACAGCAAAACCAGGTTTCTCTGCATTTTGGTTAATTTCGCTTGCCATATTTTCATTACTTGTCAAATTTTGTAGGAATTATATTCCCTTTTTGCTTTAAATTTCATGAAAAAAACAATTTTCTGGACTTTTTATACCCTTTCTCACAAATAATGAGGGGGTATATTGTGTTTGTCCATCCATCTGTTCATCACTGAAAATTTGTGACCAAGAACTTTTGGTTTCACTATTATTATACAGAGCTATTGAAGCCAAGAAAAAATTTAGACTCAAGAGACAAAGCAGGGTATTCCATAAGCAACATCTCCTTTATAATCACCTTTGGAGTTGATAATAATTTATGTAAAAACATAAAGTTTTCTCAGATTTTTTGTGTAAATATTGCTCTAGATATTGACCTGATATTTGGTATCTGAGTTGCAACGAGTGATTGAGTGTTGTAAAAAAAAAGATTTCTTGCATTAATTTGGGGGGGGGTCACTTCGGGTGGAATTGGGTACAGGCCTGCCGCTGGCATTTTGAAAATACCCCCCTTTCATATAGTTCCCCAAGCAAAATATTGACCCATTCATATAGTAAATTTCAAAATTGAGCAACCCAATTGTATAGTGAATATGTGTAATTTGAGTCAGAAAACCATTAATTTCACAAAGGGAATGTTCTTAAACGTCAAAGAATGATAAACACCTGAGTAATTACAGCAACCAGTAGAGATTCTGGCCATTTGGGGTTAATTTACGACCCATTTATATATATGATGTCAAAAATTAATACCCATTCATATAGTTGACAACGCAAAAACAGGGCCATTCCAGCGGCACGTCTGTATATACCTCTATATAGGAAGTGACCCCCCCCCTGTGAAGGTGTATAAGAGAAAAAATGTCATTTACTTGATCATTAAAGAGGAACAGAAGGTTTAATCCAACTTGCTGTTTCCTGCTTTAGAGGGTTATATAGTGATCATGGTGTCTGTCCATCTTTACATTTGTCTGTCTGTCTGTCTGTTCGTTCATCATCTCCCATAGGGGTACACACTTTTTGGCCACAACTCCTCTTATAGACCACTTGGTGAAATTCACTGAAACTTTCACGGAATTTCATTCCATATTGCCATTATGCATTACCTGTTTTAAAATTTGATTTAATTTGATGTTTTATTTAATTATTTCTTTTTTATTTCTGGAATCAATGGGGGAGCAGGGTAATATATTCAAGTTTCTATATACATAGATTTAAGGCTATAAGATACACATAATGACACACTCTTCTCACAACAAAAAGCATGAAGTTATTAAAGCTGCTTGTGTAGTTTTGTTCGAAAATACTGGTGCAGTAGAACTCATTATTTTGGCAATAAAGCATTTGAACAGAAATCACTGAGATATGCTTCATTCTCTTATGTTAGTGTCACCAAGGCTTAATTTTCCCTATAATATTATGTATTGGGTAAATGATTTGTCCACCATTTGCAATTCTCAAAATTACGCATTTTTGCAAATTACAAGGTTCTAAAACGCCTCAGGTGCCGTACGTAAGATTCATATGTTTTAGTTCAGCATGGAAATATATTATCAATATATTGTATGTATTCCACTTCTCTTTATCATAGTTTTTAAAGCATTGTTAATTTGCTGATGCATCACACAATAAGCATTAACAATTGAACAATTGTCCCCTCCCCCCATACACAAACATGAAGTAATGAAGTATGAGGGTATGTAGGTTTCAGACTGTCTGTCTGTCTGTCAGTCTGCAAAAAGGTTACTAATTTTATGTAATCAACTCTTCTTGCAGGTTTTTACTGAGAAATCGGAAACTTTGCAGGGTGTTTCTAAATACAGTAGAGTTTGTTTATAACAAACAGGCTTATAACAAAATCAGGCTTATAATGAAGTAAGTCAAAATCCCCGGTCCCAACACTATTAAAACAACATATTTTTGAAGGCTTATTACAATTTTTTATAACGAAATCATGCTTATAATGAAAAGAACACCAACGGCTATTTTAGTTGCTCAAAATCCACCTGATATAGGGAAGAAAGATTGTTTAACAAACAAATCGTTTATCTTTCTTCTGTTTTGTGCAAATCATCACATATTTCAATGGTAGAGTGCACCTGACACTTCCAAACATTACTTTTAAAACTTTTAAACAGAAATCACAAAAAAATCTAGAATAGGAAAAAGAAGGGAAACGGGGAATGTGTCAAAGAGACAACCACCCAAAGGGGAGTAATAACAACTCAAAGCCACCATAGGATCTTCAATGAACGGTGAGGAAACCCCACACCCAACGGCAGGTCGGAGTTAGCCCCTAAATAATGAGTATAGTAAAGTTCAGCGAAATAAACATCATCCTAGACTCCCATAGACATAAAGTGAACTAACTAGAAAACAGACAAGACACACAAAGGCTTAATTAATTTCCTGAAGACCATTTTCGGAAGTTCGTAATTCTACATGGTCTCTCTTATTACGAACGATGCTTATAATAAAGTAATATCGGGAGTCCCCTGGAATTCGTTATAAGCGAACTCTACTGTAATGCTGAACATGTGCAACTCTTCTTTTTATAAAAGTTTAAAATACTTCTTAGAATATACAAAAAAATGTATTATCAATTTTAACAATGTTCTGAAAAAAATTTTTTTTTTCATTAACTTTATATTCAAAGACCTTCTCTTAAATCACTGGCCAAATTGAACCCAAACTTTGTCACAATAGTCCTCGAGTGATTCCCTTTAAAAAATGTCTTTCAAGTCAATGGCACCTCAGCCACCAGTGAGAGACCAAGTTATACATTGGATCCTACCGTGAAACATATTCGGAGATATCTAAAAGTACTAGGCCATTCTGACCTTTCTTGGTCACAATTGTCCTTAGTTGCATGGTCCCCTTTGAAAAATTTGTGTGATATATGATATGCATCGCATTCTTAGTTTAACATTAGATCCTATGGGAAAGACTTCAAAGATCTCTTCATCTGAAGCTGCAAATACAGTTTGAACCGAACTTGGTCAGAATAGTCATTAAGTGATCCCCTTCAAAAAATGTGTCTGACAAGTCAGCACCTCATCCAAGATGGCTGTAAGCGGGGAACTCAGTTTGACCTTGGACCTTATTGGAAATCATATTACTATAAAAGATCTTCTCCTTTGAAAGTACTTGGCCAGTTGAAACTATACAAGGTCACAAAAGTCCCTTTATAGTTGGTCGCCTTCAAGAAAGATAACAATAGGTCTAAACTCCATCAGAAATAGCTACCAGGGAACATAGTCTATTTCTTAGATCATATAACATCAAATGTCTGATAACAAATTTGAAAATTAGACACTTATGTGTTATCTTTGCCTGGTATGCATGGTTTACAGAAATACTTGTAGTATGTCGGCAATATTTTGGCTATTTTATGATGAAAAGTTTTACAGATAGAGCTTGAGTGACCAAAGAGACCACAGACCTTTGTCAAGTAAATGGTCAACTTTTATGATATATAATTTGTGTTATGAATTGATAATGGGCTGTAACTCATTTGTAGTGAGGAGAGCCAAGTAGACTAAAAGACAAATCAGACTCTATATAAGATTGTACTGTTCATGTTTCTTTGTTATTTCGTATCTTTCTAAGAGATTTTGGCAGCAATAGGTCCCTCCCAGCATCAAATTATCAAATAAGAAAAATGACTGAAAAGTTTGGTTTTTTTTTTTCAAAATCATCTGATTTTTTTGTCCTGTTAATACTGAATACTATTTACCCTAAAACAAATGGCCAATCCTCCTGTCTGACTTATGTACTTTAGTCAGTTGGGTCTTTTTAATTTCATATTAAAATACCTAATTGCTTTCAAAGATCATTTCCAAAATAAAATTTGTTCAGCATTGGTGATAAATAATAGCTTCTTTGTCCTAAACCATCCCACTATCTTATCATTTTTACAACATTATAGTTTTCATAATGAAAAAGAATTGTATATCGCTGGATATCAACTCGAGTTATGTAATTCCAAAATATGATAAACGATAAATATTTTTGGGACCTTATTATATTTGAAATTCATTATATTTGAAAGACAAAATCTAGATTTTGACCTTTTCACCTCTGTGACCTTGATCTTTGACCTGACCTCTATGAAATTTGCATAATGGTGTTCAGCTTTATATGATCAATATACTAGAGTTGATATCCAGAGATATGCAATTCTTTTGTTTTGTTAAAACTATTCTCTTATGATTTTCATAAATAAATGCAGTGAATTTTTAGTACTGAGCTACTGTTATGTGTTTGCTTGCTTGTGATGTAACACTGTTATTAAGTAACGTAAATCACAGCCAATGAGATTTCATCGTAGTCCAATATATATGGAATATAGGACATTTTGTTTTTGATACGGACTTTATCACGGCCAGTATCAAGTGAGCCCGTTAGGGCGAGCTTGATGCGTTACACCGTGATAAAGTCCGTATCAAAAATATACAAAATTTCCATTCACAAAATGATAAACAGACCTCTTAAATAAATTGAATTAAACTGAAATTTCTATTTAAGCAAAGTAAATTTTTTGTTTATTGCAATAATTTAATTGCTTTCTTCATTCAACATCTTATGCGTATGAACACGACGTATAGTACAACACATGACGTCAGCTTAACAACCGGCATGTGATGCTTTTACAGTGACCTAATATTTTCGTGATAATGTCCAGTTCAGTGATACTGGAATTATCAGTCTCTGTAGATCAAAGGAAACGCATACAAATTACCAATAAATACTTCGAAAAAGTGTCATAGTGCATCATGGGGGATGTGTTATTACTTGTCGCTCGACCAATGAAATTCCCATGAAAGCAATACAACTAGTACATATCTAGCTTCATCTTCAAATTCTGGTTGTGTACCACGAAATAGCTATTTGTGCAAGGAATAGGTAATGAGGGTGAATTATTAGAGAATAAGTGAATTTCATCCTAGATATAGGCTTGTTATGGGTGATAAAAGTTGAAATTTTTTCTTTATTTTGTTAAAAGTGGTAAATCATTATAGATATTTCAAACTTTTAAAACATTAGTTTTCACAGAGACATATAATTACAGAGATTGGCAACTCGATCTACTATCACCCCATATTAATCAAAACAAACATGGTACGGCCACATCAGAACTTCTTAAACTACTAATTATTCAGTTGACATATTTCTACGAAATATTCACCGAAAAGTGAATTGTTTTTCTTAATCAATTTAGAGTATAGTTTAGAAAATTTGAATTAAAAATATTGATTAACAAAAAAGATATTGGCAAATAAAGCGAAGACTTCGTGTGGAAATCTGCCGACGACGATCGTGGTGTGCCTTGTTTACATTTGAAACTCCTCTTTTATTTCCATGATTACAACTTCCTAGTTATGAAAACTGGAAAGTATTTTACCTTGTTGGTAGAGTTTAGATAGTTTTATTATGATATTTTCATACTTTATCGAGATATTAGCGATTTATTTTTGTGAAGTGGGAGTTTTATCGACGTCTCGATGGCGGCGTGATTTCACGAGAATTCGTCATGTTGCCAATCTCTTTAATTATATGTCTCTGGTTTTCATTAGATAGTTATAAACAAAAAATGCATCACAGAATATAAAATGAAAAAAAAACTGATGATATCAGAGCAAATTTAATTCCAATACTCTGATACTGAAGAATTCAATAATCCATTATTTCTGAATACATTATGTCAATATTGAATGATGATGCAAGTTCTGGGAAAGACCTTATCATTCGTTATTATAGTTATTAATGCATTGCACAGTATTCATATGCAAAATGTCCTTTATTGATGGCAAATACTTAATTGTTAGACTGCTTTATTGTTTACACTAACAGGCAACAAAAAAAAAGAGAAGTTTTTCTGGAGGTCCCACAACACATTATACAGTCCGAAAAGTCATTGTGTGAAATTATCTCCCTTCTAAACATGCTAATGAGGTGGGCATCTACTTCATCAGCCATATTTTAGAAACATGCCGTCTGTTGATGGTGCATAGTAATGGCTGGATATTAAGCTTGTTCGGGTATATAAATCACAAAGGAACGATGCATTTAGGAAAACAAAAACATTTACAAAATAAAAGTTAACAAAAATTACTATTATGTTTTTTAACATTTTACACATTTGTTTTACTTGTGTAAAGCTATATGGTTTTATATTAATATTTTATGTATTTATTAAAATTGTTCAATAAACCCAACAGTTCTCGCCACAATATAGCTGAAATATTGCTGAAGTTGGCGTAAAACATCAATCAATCAATCAATCAACTTTATAGTTGATGTCAAATGTCTTCACTGTGACCACACTAAAATTAACCTGGCGACAATAAAATTTATTAAAAGGGAAAAAACTACCGTGGGCCGACACAATTTCTGTAATAAAAGATAGCCAGAGGATTAATCTTGAAGGGGAAATATGAAATAATTTATTTCAAAGATGTATATTTCAAAGATCCAAAATGATATGATCCCGTAACCAAGGTATAAGAGAGGGTGGTTTCTTCCATTATGTTCATTATTTGGCAGTAAATGTTATTTATAAACACTGCCGAGGCACTCAGAGGGATCAATGTACCCCATTATGGTAAAGTAAGTGAGAACCGAACCGTCAATCCAAAAGCAAACAATCCAAGGACAATGGCAACATGGGGGAAAAAAAAGAGACACAACATGGGTACGGCACAGAAAAGAAAAATGAAGATACACACACACAAAGATGAACAACACGGACCCAATAAAAAACCATGGGTGAGATCAGGTGCACCAGTAGAGTTAGCATCTCCTGCTTCTTCTCGTAAAATTATACGAAATTAATGGGAATGTTTCGAGATTTCTGTATCGAAATATTTATTTGGAATGGTAGTCGAATGTTTACTGTTCCATTTAAAACAATAAAACAAACTATAGACAAAATATCAAATTACAATTACCTGAATGGGCCTCTGACTCTAATTTGTAATCATGACGTATATAGGTAAATCCGATTTCACTTATAAAAATAGAGCAAGTATTGTGGCAGACTCCAAGATCTTTGAGGTTTTATTCTGGGAATTTGCATGGAAGGGCGGAAATGAAATTTTGCACACGTATTGATCAATTCTTTATGAATCAGTATGCCAATTTTGGAGAAAATCTGGAGATGTATATTTGAGTCATCCAGAGAGATAGACACCAACTTCAGTCCACTTATACCGCAATTTACACACTAATTACAAACTTTACAACCAAACGGCAAGCATTTAAATTATTTCTATACCTTAATGAAATACATGATTTAAAAAATCATTAAATTTTCTAATTAGAAACAACTTTTTGGAATTTGTAACTATGGAAAACAAATCTAAGTAGACCTTTTTTGTTGCGTTTAATGAAGAGTTCCATTTCCTTTGTTTAAAACTAATCACTTATCGGCCTGTTATATGCAAGACAAAAATTCATTGTTTATTTTCAGAGTCTAGAAACATTAGACAATGGCAAGCCGTATCTTCAGGCGTATGGTGAGATGTTTTTCTCTGCTGATGTAGTCTCGTACTATGGAGGATGGGCAGATAAAATTCATGGAAAAACCATTCCCATCAGTAAGTGATTTAATTAAGTCGGGCTAACTAAACTTGATGATTAGGGTGATGATGGTTAAATAATAATTTTGATTGTACAGATTTTAGAGGTTTATCAAGCCAACATAGCTCATTCTTTAAATCAGTTAGTTAATCTGAAACTCCTTCAAAACTTTAAGTTGTATTCCAAACAAATTTGCAGGATTTGTTTTTCTTCAGATCTAATCGTGCAGCTGATGCTTGAAAGTTTGATTTTACAGATTTTAGAGGTTCACTGAGCCGAAAATGGCTCTTCTGTAGTGCATGCAACACAATGGGTGCTCCATGGAACACCCAACAATGTTACTTGTTTTAGAGGTTCATTGAGTCATAAATAGCTCATTGATTTAATCCTTTATAGTTTTAAGTCAGATTCCAACAAAACTTTCAAATTATCTTGTTGACAAGTTAATTCTTCACCTTTTTGCGTGAAGTTTCATTGACCAATCTTTTTACCCCTTTATTTGTATAAAATATTGCATTGAATAATTTTATCATGATTATGTTGTAAATGAATGAATTGATTGTATAGAATTAGTATGTGGTAACATGAAATGCATGGTCAATAATATTTCAGATTTATATTGACAGCAAAACTAAGTCTCATCATGATTTCAGATCTATAATGTTTGCCATATGACGTGATAGAAAAACCTTTACAGTCAGATGAATTTATATACTTATATTGTTTGATTTTTATTCTCTTTGTAAAGTTATATATATGAAAAAGAAAGGAAATGGGGTAAATGTCAAGGAGACAACATCCCATATCCAGGTTAAAACGACCCAAAACAAAGCATCTAGGGGTCACCGTACGGTCTTCAACACAGTGAGGAACCTCACACCAAATAGCAAGCCCTAAATGGCCCTTGAAGGGTAAAAAAGGGGATAAATCAATGGAAACAAACCACATCCAATAATANGATTGACGCCCTCGGGTATTCAAATAATGTACTGTTATTGCTTAAATACTATTTACCCTAAAACAAATGGCCAATCCTCCTGTCTGACTTATGTACTTTAGTCAGTTGGGTCTTTTCAATTTCATGTTAAAATACCTTATTGCTTTCAAAGATCATTTCCAAAATAAAATTTGTTCAGCATTGGTGATAAATAATAGCTTCTTTGTCCTAAACCATCCCACTATCTTATCATTTTTACAACAATACAAGAGTTAATTATAGTTTTCATAATGAAAAAGAATTGTATATCGCTGGATATCAACTCAAGTTATGTAATTCCAAAATATAATAAACGATAAATATTTTTGGGACCTTATTATATTTGAAATTCATTATATTTGAAAGACAAAATCTAGATTTTGACCTTTTCACCTCTGTGACCTTGATCTTTGACCTGACCTCTATGAAATTTGCATAATGGTGTTCAGCTTTATATGATCAATATACTAGAGTTGATATCCAGCGATATGCAATTCTTTTGTTTTGTTAAAACTATTTCTCTTATGATTTTCATAAATAAATGCAGTGAATTTTTAGTACTGAGCTACTGTTATGTGTTTGCTTGCTTGTGATGTTGCTTAATAACACTGTTATTAAGTAACGTAAATCACAGCCAATGAGATCTCATGGTAGTCCAATATATATGGAATATAGGACATTTTGTTTTTGATACGGACTTTATCACGGCCAGAATCAAGTGAGCCCGTTAGGCCGAGCTTGATGCCTTACACCGTGATGAAAAAACAAAATTTCCTATATTTCTTTTATCGGTAATTCACAAATTGATAAACAGACCTCTCAAATAAATTGAATTAAACTGAAATTTCTATTTAAGCAAAGTTAATTTTTTGTTTATTGCAATAATTTAAATGCTTCTTCATTCAACGTCTTATGCGTATGAACACGACGAATAGTACAACACATGACATCAGCTTAGCAACCTGCATGTGATGCCTTCACAGTGACCTAATAATTTCGTGATAATGTCCAGCACAGTGATACTGGAATTATCAGTCTCTGTAGATCAAAGGAAACGCATACAAATTACCGATAAAAACGTCGAAAAAGTGATAGTGCATCATGGGGAATGTGTTAATACTTGTCGCTCGACCAATGAAATTCCCATGAAAGCAATACAGGTCAGACTCCACTAAATATTTTCCATAGGCGGCCATTATAACGTTTTGTGAATTTTCATAATTACCTGAAGTTCACTTTGTGTGGCGATATGATTTTCTCAAAGTGGCACATCTGCCAAGTAACATATCCAAACGATGACCCAACTTTAAAGTCTAATAAGAAATTTCTATCGCCTCATTTAACTGGGGTATGCAAATGACCAATTTTCCCTTTCATATCCTTGGGCATACGTGTCATTTAGTAGAGTCTAACCTTAATAGGTCATTAAATGTTTTAAAAGTTCAATTATTGGTCTTTATCATGAAGCTTAATCAATATCCAAATAGAAAACTCAAAATAAAGATGCTCTCTGCCCCTTGAAAAAATTATATTCCTTATTTCAAATGCCTGGTACTTAATTGTTTTCAGCACTTTGAAAAATTCAAGGTTCCAATAATGGTTCAACTTGGAAAATAGAGCTTGAATGACTGTTTTACATACATCTGACTATCTTTGTGATACAGATTGGTGCACTATACTATCATTAAATTACTCCTTACAAAGAAAGCAGTCATACAAATGGTGAAAATCTGGTCATTTTAAGCCCCCTCCCCCCATTTGCAGCATGTGTTTCTGAGGTCAAATTCTGTTCATACAATTTACCCAAAATATATATAACTGATACCAAATGATCATCATGTGCAAAATAAAGGTAAAACAAACTCCAGAAAGTGAATAGAGATTGTTCATAATATTCTGTTGTCCAACAAAATACAATTAAGTGTAAAATTTGTTGAAAATTCAGTCTTTACTTATCATGGGGACAGTATAAAAGTGTGTCCCAAATTTCTAAAACTGCATGCAGCTGCTAAATTCTTCCTGTTTTAGCTCACTAGTCTAATTCATTATGCAATTCAAAGCATCATTGTTGTGAAAAATATAAGCAACTATGAATAAAAGTGCAATTTATTGTAAAAATTGGATGTGAAATTAGTAAAAATCTCATATTGTGACATGACACAACATTAAATGGCACTCAGAATGAGCTTTGGAGATTTTCAACTCTCAGATTTGTGTTTAATAGGTTCATTCAGTATGTATACTACAAATATAAATAAAACTCAAGTTAAAAAAATATATTATGTTGAAAAAAAAAGGGATTTTATATGGGGCTCATCGTTCGAGTTAGCAATATATGTCGAAATATAAGAAAACATTAATTTAACATTTTCTGGATAAAATCATAACTTTTCATGCATATATAACTTGCATTTCATCTATTCTAACTCATTTAGTGTATCTACATCCTTTAACCTTGGTAAAAGTCTGACAGGGGCTTGTAAAATGGGAAATTCTTTAAATTTTGTGAAATATTACATAATATCTGAACAGGTCTGTAATTTGATACCAGTTGATCTTAGGTGCAAAATATACCTTTATTTTCTGTAACCTAGACATATTTCACCAATTGAAACATAAAAAGTCACTTACTGGCAAAAATTTTATTTCCCCTCAATTTTTGGCTTAAGGTCAGACTCCACTAAATATTTTCCATAGGCGGCCATTATAATGTTTTGTGAATTTTCATAATTACCTGAAGTTCACTTTGTGCGGCGATATGATTTTCTAAAAGTGGCACATCTGCCAAGTAACATATCCAAACGATGACCCAACTTTAAAGTCTAATAAGAAATTTCTATCGCCTCATTTAACTGGGGTATGCAAATGACCAATTTTCCCTTTCATATCCTTGGGCATACGTGTCATCATTGATGAGGCTTCAGTATTTTTCCCATGCAATGAGGCTGGCTGATTCAAAATGCTTGTCAATCCGGAAGTGTTTCATGATCACAAGAGCGTTTAAGAACTCGGATATTGTCAATATTGACAGTTATATCCAAAGCGAAAGTAGCATGGCTTTGTTTATATAAGTACTATTTTTGACTATGCCAGCAGCTGATTGGTCATTTAGTAGAGTCTAACCTACAACTAGTACATATCTAGCTCCATCTTCAAATTCTGGTTGTGTACCACAAAAAAGCTATTTGTGCAAGGAATAGGTAATGAGGGTGAATTATTAGAGAATAAGTGAATTTCATCCTAGATATAGGCTTGTTATAGGTGATAAAAGTTGAAATTTTTTCTTTATTTTGTTAAAAGTGATAAATCATTATAGATATTTCAAACTTTTAAAATATTAGTTTTCATTAGATAGTTATAAACAAAGAAATGCATCACAGAATATAAAATGAAAAAACTGATGATATCAGAGCAAATTTAATTCCAATACTCTGATACTGAAGAATTCAATAATCCATTATTTCTGAATACATTATGTCAATATTGAATGATGATGCAAGTTCTTGGAAAGACCTTATCATTCGTTATTCTAGTTATTCCATGCATTGCACAGTATTCATAGGCAAAATGTCCTTTATTGATGGCAATTACTTATTAGTCAGACTGCTTTATTGTTTACACTTACAGGCAACAAAAAAA
The DNA here is from genome assembly GCA_002080025.1 of Modiolus philippinarum. Lineage (NCBI taxonomy): Eukaryota > Metazoa > Mollusca > Bivalvia > Mytilida > Modiolidae > Modiolus > Modiolus philippinarum. Next base: position 137,103 of record MJUU01005827.1, read on the forward strand.
AGAGAAGTTTTCTGAAGGTCCCACAACACATTATATACTAGACAAAAATTCATTGTTTATTTTCAGAGTTTAGAAACATTAGACAATGGCAAGCCGTATCTTCAGGCATATGGTGAGATGTTTTTCTCTGCTGATGTAGTCTCGTACTATGGAGGATGGGCAGATAAAATTCATGGAAAAACCATTCCCATCAGTAAGTGATTTAATTAAGTCGGGGCTAACTAAACTTGATGATTAGGGTGATGATGGTTGAACAATAATTTTGATTGTACAGATTTTAGAGGTTTATCAAGCCAACATAGCTTAGTTAATCTGAAACTCCTTCAAAACTTAAAGTTGTTTTCCAAACAAATTTGCAGGATTTGTTTTTCTTCAGATCTAATTGTGCAGCTGATGCTTGAAAGTTTAATTTTACAGATTTTAAAGGTTCACTGAGCCGCAAATGGCTCTTCTGTAGTGCATGCAACACAATGGGTGTTCCATGGAACACCCAACAATGTTACTGGTTTTAGAGGTTCATTGAGTCATAAAAAGCTCATTGATTTAATCCTTTATAGTTTTAAGTCAGATTCCAACAAAACTTTCAAATTATCTTGTTGACATAAACAAGTTAATTCTTCACCTTTTTGCGTGAAGTTTCATTGACCAATCTTTTTACCCCTTTAATTATATAACATATTGCATTGAATAATTTTATCATGATTATGTTGTAAATGAATGAATTGATTGTATAGAATTAGTATGCGGTAACATGAAATGCATGGTCATTAATATTTCAGATCTATATTGACAGCAAAACTAACATAATTTCACATCTATAATGTTTGCCATATGACGTGATAGAAAAAACCTTTACAGTCAGATGAATTTATATACTTATATTGTTTGATTTTGATTCCCTTTGTAAAGTTATATCTTTTTATGCCCCCGCCGCTAGGCAGTCGGGGGCATTAAGGTTTACCCTGATCCGTGCATCCATCTGTCCGTCCGTCTGTATGTCCATCTCTTTGGTTTCCGGATGATAACTTGAGTATCCTGCATCGGATCAAAATCAAACTTGGTCACATGCTTACTTATCATCCAAGACAGAACCCTATCTATTTCCAGGTTGGTACCCTCAAGGTCAAGGTCACAGATGCTAAAAATAGACTAAAATTTCAATAAAATTTTGGTTTCCGGATGATAACTTAAGTATTCTGCATCAGATCAAGACCAAACTTATTTACATGCACACTTATCATCCAAGACAGAACCCTCTTGATTTCTTGGTTGGTAACCCCAAGGTCAAGGTCACAGTTGCTAAAAATAGACACAAATATAAAAAAAGAAATGGTTTGTGGATGATAACTTGAGTATCCTGCATCAGATCAAAACCAAACTTGGTCATTTGCTTACTTATCACTAAAGACATAACCCCATCGCTTTTAGGGTTGATACTCCAAAGGTCAAGGTCACAGTTGCTAAAAATAGATTATTATTACATATAAAATTGTTTCTCGGATTATTTGTCAGAACTACGCATTATATCAAACCAAACCAGTTCCAATGCCTATTTATTGCAGGATAAAGATCCTATTTTATAATTATTTTATATTTATATTATACATAGTTATGCCTTTAATAATTTAAGGGTTTCGATTGCAACGAGGCGGGGGCATCCGTGTCCCATGGACACATTCTTCCATTTTTTTCATATGCATGGCAGAAGTAAGACAATGCAAAATGACTGAGTATCTTGTTAAATATCCATGCTTGGCATTCACAATTTTCTTTTTGAACTAGAAAGTCTTGGTTAATATCGTAATCTTTCAAGTCCTCACAAATTTTACTTCACAAGGATCCACAACATTATCAAGAAATTCTGAAAACTTTATAAAATTTGCAGGGGGTGAAATCCCATCTTCCCAGGTCCATGTCCTTCCCATAATGCAATCTGCAAAGCCTTCAAAATTTTATCATATTCCAACCAAACTTTCCCAATATTTTGTATGTTTATCTGGATGGTAAACACTTGACTTGGAAAGATGGTGAGATTGGGCCATGGTAAGATAAGGTATATAGATGAAAGGCATGTAATTGAATGAAAACTCTATTTATCTGGTTGTTGTGTTCAAAATTTGGAGTTCCACAAAGATTCACTGTGCACTGATTTGTAAGAATACTTCACAAAATTAAGTGGCTTTTGTAACCTGTTTTAGATTTGTGACTTTGTAATAAAATCAACATAATTTTCCATTTTTCAGATGGTGACTTTTTCTGTTACACCAGACATGAACCTGTAGGTGTATGTGGACAGATTATACCAGTAGGTATCAGACTATATAACTGGTAAAGAACAAATGATATTTTAGTTATTTTTATACAGATATGCAATCATTCATTAGATTGTTGATTTTGTAGGGTGATGTAGAAAGCAAGTCCGAAAATGAAAACTTAAGGCAACTTTAAAATGTACACACTTTTATTTTATAATGAATGGCGGACGGGCGTTTGCCGGGCGATTTCCAAATGAGTACATCATTTGTCGGGAGCAAATCTCTTACAGTATTTGAGACAGGAAGTTTTTATTTTGCTGATCAATTGTACATATATCAAAGATTTGCATGGTACTTTGATTTTGATTTTTGATAATTCATGTTAAATATCAGTTGTTGAACTTAGTCATTTTTACATCAAATTTTTAACAATAGGGTACCCCCTTTGTCCGGAGCAAATCTCCTACAGTATTTGAGACAGGAAGTTTATATTTTGCAGATCAGTTGTACATATATCAAAAGTGCATGGTACTTTGATTTTGATTTTTAGTTTGCCTCAACGAAGTTGAGGGGGACTATTGGAGTACCCCCGGCGTCCACGTCTGCATCCGCGTCTACGTCTACGTCTGCGTCCGCATTTGGGCATATATCTCTGCAACTATGCATGGTAGGGTCATCAAACTTTGTATGCAGGTGCATCTTGGGCTATCTCACAGCCTCCAAGAAAATTGGGTCTCTCTAACCTATATTTTCCGCTTGAACGACTTACATTCAAGTTTACGTCCGAGTTCAGATCTCAGTCACTATACATGGTAGGCTCATGTAACCTTGCTTAGGCATGCAAAAGTGATGTCAACATCCAGTCAAAATTTTGTTACTGTGACAAAGTGCCATAACGAGGCAAACTCTGTAATCGTTGATTACCTATGTTTGATAATTTATGTAAAAAAATATCAGTTGTTGAACTTGATCATTTTTACGTCACATTTATATACGACCGCAAAAATTTTTGCGGTCGTATATTGGTATGGTGCTGTCGTCGTCGTCGGCGTCGTTGTCGTCGTCGTTGTCGTCGTTGTCGTTGTCGTCGTCGTTGTCTGTAGACACTTTAGTTTTTGGTCAATAACTTTAGTTCCAGTTGATCAATCCTTATGAAATTTTAACATAATGTTCTTTGGTACAAAAGGAAGGCTTGGCTTAGTTTTGGTCATTGTGGCCCCACCCGTTTTTAAAAAAGGGGCCAAAAAGGGTTAAATTGGGTGTTTTCACATGTTTGTCTGTAGAATCTTTATTATTAATCGGATTTTGATTGGGTTTCTTTCAGTGTGCTCCTGAGGAAATTTCCAATCTGGAGTATGCCAACGTATTTCACGTAGCATGTACCGCTCACGAGATAAATGGGACCCAACAGGGG
>MJUU01005827.1:140911-154416 GCA_002080025.1 Modiolus philippinarum
TTTACCGTTTTGGAGCTAAAAGGGGTCAAAGGGGCCAAAAATGCAATTTATCTAAATATGTCAAATCTTTATTTTTCATCGGATTTCAATGGGATTTTTTTCTTTGGATTCTTCTTGATCTAAGCTTTCAGCAGTATGAAACGGATTTTGTGTAGCTTTTACCGTTTTGGAGCTAAAAGGGGTCAAAGGGGCCAAAAATGCAATTTATCTAAATATGTCAAATCTTTATTTTTCATCGGATTTCAATGGGATTTTTTTCTTTGGATTCTTCTTGATCTAAGCTTTCAGAGGTATGGAAACAGATTTGGCGTGGCTCTTACCATTTCCGAGCTACATGGGGTCAAAGGGGCCGAAATTGCAATTTTTCTTAATATGTCATATCTTTATTTTTCATCAGATTTCGATGGAATTTTTTCTTTGAATTTCTATGGATGTAAAGTTTTAGTTGATAGTACATATTTTGCATAGCTCTTATGTTTTTTTCATCAGTAAGTGATCAGCTAATAACTGTGTCAAGCTTCTTTTTGTGTCCATCTAATTATTTTGTCAAGCTCTTTACTGTGTCCACATTCACTTTAAACTACTTTTGTTGAAATTTCAGTGGTCGACATGCTGCGGTCGTATCATGCTGCGCTCGGCGTAGCCCTTTATTAACAATTGGGTACCCCCTTTGTCCGGAGCAAATCTCCTACAGTAGTTTATATTTTGCAGATCAGTTGTACATATATCAAAGATGTGCATGGTATTTTGATTTTGATTTTTTATAATCTATGTCAAAAATATCAGTTGTTGAACTTAATCATTTTTACGTCAAATTTTTAACAATAGGGCACCCCCTTTGTCCGGAGCAAATCTCCTACAGTATTTGAGACAGGAAGTTTTAATTTGCAGATCAATTGTACATTTATCAAAGGTGTGCATGGTACTTTGATTTTGATTTTTGATAATTTATGTCAAAAAATATTAGTTGTTGAACTTAATCATTTTTACGTCAAATTTTTAGTTCGCCTCAAGAAAATTGGGTCTCTTTGACCTATATTTTCCGCTTGAATGACTTACATTCAAGTTTACGTCGAGTTCAGATCTCAGTCACTATACATGGTAGGATCATGTAACCTTGCATATGCATGCATCTCTGATGGTAGGTCAGCATCCAGGCAAAATTAGGTCACTTTGACCTATATTTTCCGCTTGAACGACTTACATTCAAGTTTATGTCCGAGTTCAGATCTCAGTCACTATACATAATAGGATCATGTAACCTTGCAGTTGCATGCATCTCTGATGGTAGGTCAGCATCCAGGCAAAATTAGATCACTTTGACCTATATTTTCCGCTTGAGTGACTTACATTCAAGTTTACGTCCGAGTTCAGATCTCAGTCACTGTACATGGTAGGATCATCTAACCTTGCACATGCATGCATCTCTGATGGTAGGTCAGCATCCAGGCAAAATTGGGTTGCTGCGACAAAGTGCCACAACGAGGCGAACTTTGTAATCGTTGATTACCTATGTTTAGAAATATGTAAAATCTTTATTTTACATCAGATTGTGATGGGATTTTTTTCTTTGGATTCCTCTCAATGTAAGATTTCAGCAGTATGCCAACATATATGATGTAGCTCTTACCGTTTCAGAGCTATAAGGGGTCAAAGAGGTCAAAATTGCAATCATTAGAAATATGTGAAATCTTTTTAATTTTTATTAAATTTGGTGGGATTTTTATCTTTGGATTGTTCTCATTTTAAGATTTCAGTGATATGGCAGTATATTTTGCATTGCTCTTTGGTTTCCAAGCTATAATAGGCCAAAGGGGCCAAATTGCAATACTTCAAAATATGTGAAATCTTTATTTTTCATTTGATTTCAACCTGAGTTTTTTCTTTGGATTTTTCTTGATGATAGTCAACAGAATTTCTTAGCTCTTACAATATCCTAGTAATAAGGGATTAGAAGAGCTAATTTTTACTTTCACTAGTTTGTGTCCAGTTAATTTCTGTGACAAGGTCCTTATTGTGTCCACCAAATTACTGTGTCCACATTAATTTTAGTTTACACTTGTCCAAATTTCAGTGGTCGACATGCTGCCGTCGTATCATGCTGTGCTCGGCGTAGCCCTTTATTCTGTTTTTGGCTTCAAATATAACATAACTAAGATTTCATATAAATCAGAAATGCAAAAAACTCACACTTATACCTGCTTCGATTTTAAAATATCAGTATTTAATATTTTTTATAACAAATTATTTGTATTAATTCATAAGCTTATGAGCCTCTTGTATTAAGCCATTTAGGACTTGCTATATGGTGTGAGGTTCCTCACTGTGTTGAAGACCGTACGGTGACCCCTAGATGCTTTGTTTTGGGTCGTTTTAACCTGGATATGGGATGTTGTCTCCTTGACATTTACCCCATTTCCTTTCTTTTTTGTGTCGCCTGGTGTAAGCAGAGTCAACACATAGGGATTACTATCCGTCGTCTTACGTCGTCGTCCTGCGTCGTCGTTGTCCTGCGTTGTCCCGACAGTTTTTAAATCCACAACTCCTTCAAAACCACTTGTCCGATTCCTACCAAACTTTCAGGATATGTTGTTTAACTGGTGTAGTTGTGCACCTGATACTTAGAATTTTGATTTTGCCGATTTTAGAGGTTAACAGAGCCAAATTGCTCATTTGTGAGTCTGTTGGTTTTGAATCCGCAACTCCTTCAAAACTGCTATTCCGATTCCAACAAAACTTTCAGGATAGATTGTTCACCTGATGTAGTTGTGCACCTTATATATAGAATTTTGATTTTACAGATTTTAGAGGTTCACAGAGCCAAAATTGCTCATTTGATAATCTGGTTTGTTAATCCCCAATTCCATCACAACTATAAGTCAGATTCCAACCAAACTTGCAGAATATGTTGTTCACCTTATGTAGTTGTGCATCTGATACTTAAAATTTTGATTTTGCAGTTTTAGAGGTTCAATTAGCCAGAATAGCTCATTTGTTAATTCTGTTTGTTTATGTGGAACTCCTTCAAAACTGTAAATCATATTCAAACCAGCCTTTCAGAATACATTGATTACTTGATATAGTTGTGCACCTGATGTTTAAAATTTTGATTTTACAGATTTAAGAGGTTAACAGAGCCAAAATAGCTCATTTGTTAATTGGGTTTTTTAATCTTTTGCTCCTTCACAACTGTCTGTCAGATTCCAACCTAATTTTCAGTATATGTTTTATATCAGGTCTGGTTATGCACATTATACTTAGATTTTTTTTACCGATTCTAGAGGTTTGCCAAGCCACTAAGCTCATATGTTTAATAGATCAGATTGTTAATCTGCAAGTCCTTAAAACTGTAATTCATATTCTTAATCAAATTTGCAGAATATGTTTTTATACGACCGCAAAAGTTTTGTGGTCGTATTATGGTATGGCGCAGTCGTAGGCGTCGGCGTCTGTGGCCAGCATAACTTTGTTTCTAGTGGACGGATCATCTTTAAATTTCAGTATGTGGTTTCTTGGCAAAATGGCAATCCCAGGTTTTAATTATGGGTTTGTGGCCCCACCCGTTTCAGAAAAAGGGGCCAAAAAGGGGTAAAATTGGGTATTTTTGTGTCTGTGGACAGCATAACTTGGGTTCCATTGAACTGATCATTTTCAAATTTTAGTATGATGTTTCTTGCCACATGCTGTAGCCCAGGCTTTAATTTTATGTTCCAGGCCCTGCCCGTTTTAGAATAAGGGGCCAAATGGGGTTAAATTAGTTGTTTTCACATATTTGACTGTAGAATCTTTATTATTTATCGGATTTTGATGGGGTTTCTTTCAGTAAATTCCTTAGAAAATATCTAATCTGTTGTATGCCAACGGATTTCACGTGGCATGTACCGTTAACGAGATAAATGGGGCCCAAAAGGGGCGAATTTCAAAAATTTAATTTTTTTATTTTTAGTCAGATTTTGATGCAATTTTTTCCAAAGGATTCCTTAAGAAAAATTATTATAGTGCTCTACTATTAGATTTTTGGTAACTTGTTTCCTTACCCAGCTATGAGGGGCCAAAGGGGGCCAAAATCATAAATTTATAGATAGTCTAAAATTTTTATTTTTCATCAGATTTCAGAGGTGTTTACATCTACGATTTCGCCGTAGTTTCTACGGAAATCAACTGAAAAATACGATCTACGATTTGTCCTGTTAAAACTACAACGATCGATAGTCCTAGGGCAAAAATTCGTTGTTCATAAAAATCTTGAAAATAGATTTACCATATGAAGTCTTCAAAGCGCTTGAATGCAATGATCTTATTTGTTTGATGTAAAGTGCCTGAAAGACCTTTTCCAAAAAAAGAAAGCATGGCTTCTGCCATTAGAAAGGGGGTCCAGTATTGTATTGTACTTCCCAGTCTCCCCCAAGTCTAAGAAGAGAAGCCTGTCAGAGGCTTAAAAAGTACTACAGGGAATATTTTCCATGTTTGGGGCCATCAAAAAGAGCAAACCCATTTCTTTTGCCACATTTGTGATAGAGACTTCTCGTGTCAACATGGTGGAAAAAGATGACTCTTCTTGGCAGTGTTGCAGACGGAGTTAAATAGTTTAAGGCTCAGTCATAAACCTGTCCTGTCATTTTGTATGTTTCAGTTTGTTATATATTTTAAGGCTTTTTTTCCAATTTAAAACTATTCAAAAAGAACTTTAATGTAGAACTTAATTAATACTCATCACTAAATGTAAATGTGTTTTTACATGGTGTGTTTTAGTTTATTAAATTTCTCATTTGAAAAATCTTTATAGTAAATCATGCCAACAACAGAATTTGATGAGGGCTGTTCCAGCTAAACATATACATTGGATGAGGGGAAGGCACTTACCACTCATATATGCAAAAAAAAAAAGAATACATATTATTTTTCTCCAAAACTACTGAGAACATTGCAAAACTACTGACAACTTGGTAAAAAACTACTGAGGTCATTGGTATGGGGTAGACAGGTCTGAGATTTCGATGGGATTTTTTTCTTTGGATTCCTCTTGATGTAAGCTTTCAGTAGTATGTCAACGGATTTGGCGTAGCTCTTACCTTTTCCGAGCTATGAGGGGCAGAAGGGGGCCAAAATCGTAAATTTACATATAACCTAAAATTTTTATTTTTCATTGGATTTCGATGGGATTTTTTTCTTTGGATTCCTCTTGATGAAAGCTTTCAGTGTTATGTCAACGGATTTGGCGTAGCTCTCACCGTTTCCGAGCTATAAGGGTTCAAAGGGGCCACAACTGCAAGTTTGCAGATTGCCTAAAAGTTTTATTTTTCATCGCATTTTGATGGGATTTTTTTCTTTTGATTCCTCTTGATATAAGCTTTCAGCTGTATGTCAATGGATTGGGCGTAGCTCTTACCCTTTCTGAGCTATAAAGGGTCAAAGAGGAATCATAAGGAGTCATTAGGGCTAATTTTTATTTTCCCCAGTTTGTGTCCAGCTAATTACTGGGTCAATCTCCTTATTGTGTCCATCTAATTATTGTGTCAAGCTCTTTTGTTTGTCCATACTCACTTTAAATTACACTTTTTCAAATTTCAGTGGACGACATGCTGCGGTCGTATCATGCTGCGCTCGGCGTAGCCCTTTATTACGTTTTGTACCTGATCCAAGATGGCTGCCAGCGTGGAGCACAGTTTAAAATAGGGACCCTATGGGAAATGCATTCAAACGTCTTCTCCTCTGAATCCACTGAGCCAATTTGAACCAAACTTGGTTGCAATAGTCTTTAGATGTTTCCCTTCAAAGTTTATAATTTTTATGTTCATATCTCATTCAAGATGGCCGCCAGCAGGGAACATAGTTTAACATAGGGACTCTATGGGAAATGCATTCAAATGTCTTCTCCTCGGAACCTACTGAGCCAATTGGAACCAAACTTGGTTACAATTGTCTTTGGGTTATCCCTTCCAAAGTTTGTGATTTTTAGTTTGTACCTCATCCAAGAATGAAAATTAACATCTGCTGAACTGATTTATAGTATGAATGGGTGTTATTTTGATAGACCTTTCATCATGTCAAATCCTAGCAGCAGACAACAATTTATATACTACCAGCTTACTTTAATATTTTCATAACGAGATACGAAAAATCAAGAGGATTTATGAAATATTCCATATTGGACTAGGCCAATATAGAAAAATCCATATTGGCCTAGTTCAGGTCATATTGGCATACTTTGTCAATCATATTGAATTGGCAGTTTTAAACATATTAAGTCAAATACACTCAAGTAAATCAATAATACTATAGAATGAGCGGAGGAACATAAACAGCTCCCCAATAGGAATTAATCCTCACTCTAGCATAAGTTCGTACCACTGTGGAAAATTTGTAAACCCAATTTAGTCTAGATAAGTCTTCTCATAAAACAACTAATTTAAGTTGTCTAGTATCTTTTAATGTGAAATATCAGATTTTCAAAGAAATATGTACATACTTGCCTACTGATTTACTTCAGAATACCTAGGTACAACTAGAATAATTTTCAAGTAGTTTTTGTCTACAGTTTTACTTTACATTTTTCTTAACTACATTAGCCTATGTCAGTATGTCTCAAGTTCTACCAAAATAACCATTACACTTTTTTCTTTGTTTTTTGTTATTATTTCTTATACTCTTTTTGGATCTTCAGTCAAAATTTTCGGACAAGTGATAATTTCATTCGGACAAGTAAATTTCGATAGATACAGTAGACTTCGTTTATAACGAATTCCACAGTATTTTATTATACCCCTGCAAAGTTTGTGGGGGGTATGTAGGAATCACCCTGCATGAAATAATATGGGGCTGCCGGAAATTTTGAAGTTGAGATAATTTGTCTTTGAATATTTTCTGGAAAGGGGGGGGGGGGTTGCACACGATCTTTTAAACAGGTACTTGGATATTGATGAAATGTTACACAGTTGTAATATACCAACTGAAGATATGCATGAAGTTATGTGGTTTCTGCCTGAAATTTTGAAGGGGTGATAATTAGTCTATGAATATTTTCTGGTAAAAAGGGAGAGGTATATCATATTGTCCATACTCATATTGTGTCCACATTTGGAATGAGTACACAACTGTACTGTGTCCACACTGACTTAAATTTACACTTGCCATATTGATTCAGGGTTCAATTGGTGGGGGGAAAACTGGCTGCCTTTGGAGACAGTTCTAGTTTTATTATAAGCATCATTCGTTATAAGAGAAACCATGTAGAATTACAAACTTCTGAACAATTGTCTCCTAAATGTTTGTCCCTCGCTGCAACGCAACGGAGGGACATAGTAATGGTCTGCATCCGTGTGTCACGTTTTTTGTGGGCGCAACTCCTCAGAAACCGCTGGTCAGAATTAATTCAAATTTTACACCATTAGTACTAGATCATATCGCATCGCCATTTTGATTCGACAAATTTTACGGGAGTTATGGGACTTTATCGACTTAATGCATACTACAACATAGGAATACTTTGTGGACACATCTCGTCATAATCCAATTAAGGGATTTTGCTTTGCTGTTTGCCACCTAATGCAGTTGATCATATCCTGCTGTTATTTTGATTTCCCAAATTTTACATGAGAAATGGGACTTCATCGACTTTACTGCAGCGGCGGGAGACATAGCTACGTGTAGCAGTCTTGTTTGTGTAAATGTAGGTGTGTAAAATAATTACTGTTTAATGTTTCAAAAGTTAAGTTCTGAAGTGTCAGGAGCCTGTTACCAAGGAAATATGTGATGGCTTGCACATAAGGGAAGATTTGTTTGTATAGCAATCTTTCTTCATTATATTAGATGAGTTTTAAGTAAATGAAATAATGTTTTTGTTTAAAGTCTCTTTGTTAAGCCTGATTTCACTATAAACAATTTGTAATAAGCCTTCAAAAATACATTGTTTTAACCACCTTGGGACTGGGGATTTCTCATTACTTCATTATAAGCCTGTTCATTATAAATAAACTCTTTGTCTGAAGGGACAAGTTTGAAAAAAAATTATTGTAGAGGCCTGCTTTAATTATACCCCACAAACAAAGTTTGGGGGTATATAGGAATCACTCTGTCCGTCCGTCTGTCTGTCGGTCCATGTACCTTGTCAGCGCATGTTCTCCTAAACGGCAGGTTGGATTTTGATGAAATGTTACACAGTTATAGTACACCATCTGAAGATGTGCATGAAGTAATATGGTTGCTGCCCACAATTTTGAAGGGGAGATAATTTGTCTTTTAATATTTTCTAGTAAAAGGTGGAGGCGAACCTTGTCAGCACATGTTCTCCTAAACGACTGCTTGGATTTAGATGAAATGTTACACAGTTGTAGTACACCATCTGAAGTTGTGCATGAAGTAATATGGTTGCTGCCCGAAATTTTGAAGGGGGAAGATAATTCGTCTTTGAATATTTTCTGGAAAAAGGGGGAGGCGAACCTTGTCAGCGCATGTTCTCCTAAACGGCTGCTTTGATTTTGATGAAATGTTACACAGTTGTAGTACACCATCTGAAGATGTGCATGAAGTAATATGGTTGCTGCCCACAATTTTGAAGGGGAGATAATTGGTCTTGAATATTTTCTGGAAAAAGGGGGAGGTTGGAGGTATATCATTGTCCATACTTGTATTGTGTCCACATTTGTACTGTGTCCACAACTCTGTCCACACACTCTTAAATTCATACTTGCCATATTGATTCAGGGTTCAATTAGCGGGGGGTATACCTGGCTGCCATTGGGTGACAGCTCTAGTTTTATTTTGAACTTAGAAATTTCAATCTTACAGTTATATTTATAAAAAGATTTCCATAAAAAACAGTCTTGGAAGTTCAGCCTTTACATCTATTTGTATTATATTACATATGGAAATTATTTGTATTTCAGTGGAATTACCCAGTATCCATGTTCTCGTGGAAAGTAGCTCCTGCCTTAGCAGCTGGTTGTACTGTAGTAATCAAACCTGCTGAACAAACACCACTGACTGCATTATACTGCTGTTCTCTATTGAAAGAGGTAAACAAAGTTCTGCATTATACTGCTGTTCTCTATTGAAAGAGGTAAACAAAGTTCTGCATTATACTGCTGTTCTCTATTGATAGAGGAAAACAAAGTTCTGCATGATACTGCTGTTCTCTATTGATAGAGGTAAACAAAGTTCTGCATTATACTGCTGTTCTCTATTGAAAGAGGTAAATGAACACTGCGGTTCTCTATTGAAAGAGGTAAACAAATAGACAACAGATATATCAATGTCTTTGTACAACAAGGTCTTTCATGTGTATCATTTAGTTAAAATTAGTTTTGGTGATGTATAACTGAATGAGAGAACATACACCAGGTATTATGTAAGAAGACTTTCAGGGTAATGAAAAAACCCAAGAGGAGAATGTGACGATCTACATAATATGTTCAAAGGTGTCATAACGGTCACAAGTTTGTCATCTTTGGGAAAATGGTACTTAATACTGTGAAATGTACTTTTGTTCATTTGGTTCTAGTTTTTGTAGATTTCCTGGTTTACTTTATATTCCCCACAACATGTATGTTTTCCCTAGAGATTTAAATGTATGGAATTTGAAACCACAAATTTATGTATCCACTCAACAGGGATATTTATAAACACCACAAAAATTGATGTCAACCAACAAAAGTATATTTACCTTACATGCATTTACCAAGTACATTATAGGCAAAATAAAAAAATACATTAGCTTCTCAGGCACCTGCCTCATCTCTTTTCTGAGAACTAATTTTCCTTTTTAGCTCACCTGGCTAAAGCCAGGGTGAGCTTTTGCCATCACTTGGCGTCCGTCGTCCGTCGTCCGTCGTCCGTCCGTCCGTCCGTCGTAAACTTTTCTTCAAAAATCTTCTCCTCTGAAACNATTCAACTGAAAATGAAGAAAAAAGCAGTGTAGTGGAAAGATGGATAGGAACGATGAAACAACATATGTTTAGATATTTTACAGCATCTGGAACTTTTAAATACTATGATGTATTGGATAAATTAGTTAAAAACTATAATAATACAGTACATTCTTCAATTAAAATAACACCAGTTGAAGCGAGTAAATTAAAAAATCAATCAAGAGTGTATAAAAATTTATATCCAGAAAAAGAAGAGAAAATTAGAAAACCTAAATTCAAAGTAGGTGATCGTGTGAGGATAACAAAGAAGAAGGGTAAATTTGAAAAGGGTTATACAACTCGTTGGACAAAAGAAATATTTGTAATTGAAAAAGTTTTAAATACAAACCCTATTACTTATAAAATAAAAGATTTAAAAGGTGAAGAAATTATAGGTTCTTTCTATAGTCAAGAATTACAGATGACTCAGTTTTAGATTCGCTAAACACCTAGAATTTTTTTGGGAGGGGAGTCAAAATTTTTTTCTCACTTTTTCTGTGTAACTATTTTGGGGGGTGTTTTTGTGCCTATTTTTTTTTTTTTTTTTTTTTGAGGGTAAAAAAAATATAGGGTTTTTTGTGCTGTTTTTACGCTTTTTTTTGTAGAAATTAAGTGATTTTTAGGTCTTTTGAGGGTTTTTTTGGGGGTCATAGTAGTTGTATATTTGGACGTGGAAAGCTGCGCTGGACACGTCCAAATATACAACTACTACTCTAGAATGAGCGGAGGAACATAAACAGCCCCCCAATAAGAATTAATCCTCACTCTAGCATAAGTTCGTACCACTGTAGAAAATTTTTAAACCCAATTAAGGCCTTATCAAATTACTAAATAGATTCTCATTCCCACCCGCCCCATTTTTTCTTAACTCAATTTTTTAAAAATTTTTATTATTCAGAAATTTTCTTTAAATTCCTATCAATTTTAGTGAAAATCAGTAAAAATATAAAAAAATAAAATCCTCCCACCCACCCCAGATTTTTTGTTACAGGTGGATGAGAATCTACAAATTAACTTGATAGGGCCTGAGTCTAGACAAGTCTTTCTCATAAAACAACTAATTTAAGTTGTCTAGTATCTATTAATGTGAAATATCAGATTTTCAAAGAAATAAGTACATACTTGCCTACTGATTTACTTCAGAATACCTAGGTACAACTAGAATAATTTTCAAGTAGTTTTTGTCTACAGTTTTACTTTACTTTTTTCTTAAACTACATTAGCCTATGTCAGTATGTCTTTTTACCAAAATAACCAGTACACTTTTTTCCTTGAATTTTGTGATTATTTCTTATACTCTTTTTGGATCTTCAGTCAAAATTTCGGACAAGTGATTTCATTCGGACAAGTAAATTTCCATAGATACAGTAGACTTTGTTTATAGCGAATTCCACAGTATTTTATTATACCCCCGCAAAGTTTGCATGGGTATGTAGGAATCACCCTGCATGAAATAATATGGGCGCTGCTGGAAATTTTGAAGTTGAGATAATTCGTCTTTGAATATTTTCTGGAAAAGGGGGTTGTTAACCTTGTCAGCGTATGATCTTTTAAACAGGTACTTGGATATTGATGAAATGTTACACAGTTGTAGTATACCACCTGAAGATATGTATTAAGTTATATAGTTTCTGTCTGAAATTTTGAAGGGATGATAATTAGTCTTTGAATATTTTCTGATAAAAAGGGAGAGGTATATCATATTGTCCATACTCGCATTGTGTCCACATTTGAAATGAGTCCACACAGTCTTAAATTTACACTTGCCATATTGATTCAGGGTTCAATTGGTGGGGGGAAAACTGGTTGCCATCAGCAACAGCTCTAGTTTTGTTATAAGCATCGTTCATTATAAGAGAAACCATGTAGAATTACAAACTTCTGTACAAATGTCTCCTAAATTTTTTGTGTAAATGTAGGTGTGAAAAATAATTACTGTTTAATGTTTCAAAAGTTAAGTTCTGAAGTGTCAGGTGCCTTTTACCAAGGAAATATGCGATGGCTTGCACATAAGGGAAGATTTGTTTGTATAGCAATATTTCTTCGTTATACAAATGTAGTAGGTGAATTTTAAGTAAGTGAAATAATGTTTTTGTTTAAAGTCTCTTCGTTAAGCCTAATTTCACTATAAACAACTTCAAAAATATATTGTCTTAACCGCCTTGGGACTGGAGATTTCTCATTTCTTCGTTATAAGCCTGTTCATTATAAATGAACTCTATTGTACTTGTCTGAAGGGACAAGTTTGAAAAAAAATTATTGTATAGGCCTGCTTTAATTATACCCCCCGCTAACAAAGTTTGGGGGTACATAGGAATCACCCTGTCCGTCCGTCTGTCCGTCCATGTATCGTGTCAGCGCATATTCTCCAAAACGGCTGCTCGGATTTTGATGAAATATTACACAGTTGTAGTACACCATCTGAAGATGTGCATGAAGTAATATGGTTGCTGCCCGCAATTTTGAAGGGGAGATAATTTGTCTTTTAATATTTTCTAGTAAAAGGGGGGAGGTGAACCTTGTCAGCTCATGTTCTCCTAAATGGCTGGTTGGATTTTGATGAAATGTTACACAGTTGTAGTACACCATCTGAATATGTGCATGAAGTAATATGGTTGCTGTCTTAAATTTAGAAGGGGAGATAATTCGTCTTGAATATTTTCTGGAAAAAGGGGGAGGTTGGAGGTAATCATTGTCCATACTTGTATTGTGTCCACATTTGTACTGTATCCACAACTGTGTCCACACACTCTTAAATTTACACTTGCCATATTGATTCAGGGTTCAATAGCGGGGGTATACCGGGCTGCCATTTAGCGACAGCTCTAGTTTCATTTTGAACTTAGAAATTTCAATCTTACAGTTATATTTATAAAAAGATTTCCATAAAAAACAGTCTTGGAAGTCCAGCCTTAACATCTGTTTGTATTATATTACATATGAAAATTATTTGTATTTCAGTGGAATTACCCAGTATCCATGTTCTCGTGGAAAGTAGCTCCTGCCTTAGCAGCTGGTTGTACTGTAGTAATTAAACCTGCTGAACAAACACCACTGACTGCATTATACTGCTGTTCTCTATTGAAAGAGGTAAACAAAGATCTGCATTATACTGCTGTTCTCTATTGAAAGAGGTAAACAAAGTTCTGCATTATACTGCTATTCTCTATTGATAGAGGTAAACAAAGTTCTGCATTATACTGCTGCTCTCTATTGATAGAGGTAAACAAAGTTCTGCATTATACTGCTGTTCTCTATTGATTGAGGTAAACAAAGTTCTGCATCATACTGCTGTTCTCTATTGAAAGATGCTTACTGCATAATACTGCAGTTCTCTATTGAAAGAGGTAAACAAATAGACAACAGATATATCAATGTCTTTGTACAACAAGGTCTTCATGTGTATTATTTTGTTATAACCCCCGCAAACAAAGTTTGGGGGGGTATATAGGAATCACCCTGTCTGTCTGTCTGTCCGTCCGTCTGTCCACACTTCTCGGAAGCGCAACTCCTCTTAAACCACTTGAAGGATTTTGATGAAACTTTACACAAAGGAAGGACACTATATGGAGATGTGCATGAAGGAATATAATTATTGTC